>QARZ01040797.1:44542-75428 GCA_013407115.1 Glycine latifolia | reverse complement strand
CCATTCGGAGTTCTGTAGCACTCTGTAGGCCCTGCACAAGTCAGATACGTAAAGTGAGCAAAAATCCAAAAATGTGCAACAAATAGCAATTAAGCCCACTTACTAGCCTAAGACAAAAACTGAATTAGAATAGGAAAATAAAGGTCCAAGAGAAGTCAAATAGGCTAAGAATGATATAAAAATATTTAACTAAAGGCACTCCATCAGCAAGCAGAGGTTTTTAACAGAGAGATAAAGCAAGTGTTACAGAAAGTAGTGTAACCCAACAGGAAGGATTGGAGCAAGTTACTTGAAGATGCTTTATGGGCTCATAGAACCGCTTACCGAACAACTTTGGGGATGTCTCCCTGCAGGGTGGTTTTTGGTAAGTCATGCCACCTTCCGGTGGAGATTGAGCATCGTGCTTACTGGGCGGTGAAGAGTTGTAACGTGGCATTTGATGAAGCGGGTATGGAAAGGAAGCTTCAATTGCAGGAACTAGAAGAGATCCGCTTAGAAGCCTATGAGAACTCCAAGATTTACAGGGAGAAAGTGAAGAGATTTCATGACTCTAGGATTCTTAGGAAGAAGTTCCATATTGGCTAAAAAGTGCTATTGTTTAACTCTCGTCTCAAGCTTATTTCTGGTAAACTTCGATCTAGATGGGATGGACCTTTTGTTATTACTAATGTTTTTCCCCATGGTGCAGTTGAGATTAAAAATGAATTTATCGGCAAGGTCTTCAAAGTGAATGGTCACCAACTCAAGCTATTTCATGAGAGCCCGCTAGTGGAGGAGGAGCTTGTAGTGGACCTCTCTTTGGTCTTGCCAATTCTATGTGATGATGTGCCTTGAATGACATTTGGGGAGTTTCCTTTTCCCTTCTTTTATTTGTTGTCTCTTTGTTTGCATCTTATTGCATTCTTACATTGAGGACAATGTGCATTTCAAGTGTGGGGTGAATGATTACAAAATCTATTTTTTGTTTACTGTTTCTGTTTTTAAATTCTGTCTGTTTTAATTTTTGAGTTCGTTTTCTATTTTATCTATCTGTTTTCTATTTCCTGGATCTGTTTATTTTTGTTATTGTTTTGCTATGTTTGTTTTGTTTGTTCTGTCTGGTAAAATAAAAATTAGAATTTAGGCACTTTTTCATGTATTTCATAAGATTTCTAACTTGTATAATTTGTGAGAAATGTACTAATTTTTGTTGGAATGAAAGGTTTCATGCTTGATGTGAATCATTGTTGCAATTGTTGAAGTGATAAGTAAGCTTGAGAAATAGAATTTAAGATGAATCATATGTGATAGAATTATGCCTTGTGAGTTTTTGGGCCTTTGTAGATGAATCACATTATTTCATTCATATTTTTTCATGTGTGATTTCACCCTTGTGCTAGATTACTCTATGTTTTTTGTCTTGCCTCTTTTGACATTCCTTGTTTCACATGCTTTGATTGAGATGATTTAGGCCTTCTTTCTTTTATCCACTAGCCAAATAAACTATCCTTGCATTGATAACCATTGCTACCCTTTTTGAGCCTTTAACCTTTTCTTTCTTGTGTACTTCATTATAAACAAAAAAAAAATGAAAAACCAAGTTATCCTAACTTTGGGGAGAAAAGGGGCCTTGGAATTGTTTTGGGAGTGGGTTTCACACAAGTGTGGGGTATTTTTATTTTGTTTGATTTGAAAAGAAAAGGAAAGGAAAGAAAAGAAAACAAAGAGTTTACAAAGCAAAAGAAAAAGAAAAAAATGCATAAACAAGGAAAAAGAAAAACAAAGAAAAAGAGAAAGAAAATGCAATAAAAGTTGTTGTGATTCATTTTCATCCTTATAAGTTCTTTGTTTCTACCCCTCTTTATACTTGTTGGATTACTCTCCATTGCCCCTCTTTTCTCTTAGTTTTAGCCTAAATATCCTTTTCTTATCCACCCCTTTACCCAAGCCATACATTACAAGCCTATAAAGTCCTTTTGATCTTTTGATGCATGTGTATTTCAACTTGAATGAATTAGAGTCTTGTCAAAATTTGGACAAGCTAGTTACATGTGGTGTTTGAGTGTTAACATAAACCCATACACATTAGAAGAGGTTGAGTGTTGATCTTTGAGAGATTTCTATCACCTTGGTTCATTCTTAATTTTAACTTGACTACTTTTTCACTTTGCACTTTGTGATCATGTGTTCATCGATTGTTTGAAACCTTAATATCATTCTTCTATTTTTCATCTTTCTCACTTTTGTGCATTGTTAGGATCCATTGAAAAATGTGTGTGCCTTGTTCTTACCTTTCTTTTAGTTTGTGGTTTACTTTAGTTTGAATTTTTCTCTTAGTCTTTCTTTTAGTTTTGCCCAGGCGTGCAAAAGTTTAAGTGTGGGGTATTTTGATTGAGTAATTTTAATTTAATATTTTTCTATTCTTATTAGCTTATTTGACTTCTCTTGGAATTTTATTTTCCCATTCTAATTCAGTTTTTGCTTTAGGCAAATAAGTGGGCTTAATTGTTAATTGTTGCTTATTTTCAGAGTTTTTGCTTACTTGACCTATCTTCCTTGTGAAGGACCTAGAGAGCTCTACAGAACTCCAAATGGTGCATATGAGTATTCCCTTGAAAGATAAGAAAAAGATATACAAGTTTGTTAGAGATAAGTCGAGGCCAATTCTGTCATTTTGAGGGTCAGTTTAGGCTTGGAAGTCAGAACCACTGCACTTGAATTTTAGGCTGCGAAATTGGTGTAATTAGTAATTAGTTAGATTAGTTGGGCTCAATTATGGCCCATTCTTTCCTACTAACTCGATCACTATATTTTAGTGATTTTATTTATTTGGATGGACACACTTCATTTTAGCACAAACACATTTTGTAGTGACTTTTAGAAGTTTTTAGAATTAAAACCCTTACTCTTATTTTTTCTCAACTGTTCTTCACTGTTCTTCATTTTCATTTCTTTTCTTCCATTTTCTTGCACTAATGTCATGGGTATTTCATTGATGATGATCATAGAAGGCTAAACAATCAATCAATCCAAGGATCCATGTAACACCCTGAAATTTTGAGTTTCTAAGATTGGTGTTTGATGTGTGTTATGATGCTTGATTAGTTGATTTATCTTATAATTGCTGTTTTGTGTGCTTTTTGTCTTGGTATGGGTGTTTGATGAACGTAGGGTAAGTCAACTCTATTCAGTCTGTGGTTGCTGTCCCTACACGCAAAGTGGACATGTCCTGTCACCGGTGTATATAAGCATCAGAGTGGTGCTGCAGAAACGTGTTTCTTTCTTCCTTTCTTCTTTGCGCTTTTCCCTCCCTTTCCCTCTAAACCTACCCACACCCTGAAACCACTCGTTTTGACTACTCTAAAATACCTTCAACCACCTAGGACCACCGTAGTTGCCACAGAACTCCTACGCCAAGAGGAACCTCGTGACCGAAGAGGAAGTCTTAAATAACCCTTCGTGAAGTTCGAAGAGAACGGAGCCTGACTCTTTCTTTCTTGGCTTCCATGAGAACGTTGCATTCAGACAAGCTCATGCTTTAGAGGATAGTGTTACAGCACCGCTAGATTGTAAGAGAAGAACTCCTGGTTAGGTAAGGGGAGTTTATTATGTTGATAACAGTTTTAGATACCATAGTTGGGGGCCAGGGAGTCCAACTATGAAGATAACTGCATGTCCTTGTTCTGTGCTATTTTCCCAGAAAAACTATGTCTTTTAACGAATGGGATGTGAAATGTTTATGTTTGATGGTGATCTTGTGTGTAGAGTTTGATGTTGAAAGAACTCACTGTTGTGAAGTTGGTGTTTATTGGTGTAAACTCCCAGAACACCTTTTTAGCAGTGTTTGTGGAGGTGCCGGCTACCGGGTTGGGTATGCCAGGTTGAGCTCATTATGTAGTACATACATGTAGGATGTGACTCTTAGTAGTCCTTTGTTGGTAGACGCCAATATCCCGGGTTCGGGGACTCTTTTTGATAACCAAGGGAGGGGTCTACCACGGTGTAGAATCTAGTGAGGCTCATCCTTTCCTTCGAGCTACTGGACTCATTTCTATCCTTTCTTTAAGGGATCTACTCAGTTTTCCTACTCAGATGAGCTCGTGTCTTTTCTCTAAGAGAGCTATTGGGTTTTCCTACTCGGATGAGCTCATGTATTTTCTCTAAGAGAGCTACCGGGTTTTCCTACTCAGATGAGCTCGTGTCTTTTCTCTAAGAGAGCTACTGGGTTTTCCTACTCGGATGAGCTCATGTCTTTTCTTTAAGGGAGCTACCAGGTTTTCTTACTCAGATGAGCTCGTGTCTTTTCTTTAAGAGAGCTACCGGGTTTCCCACTCGGATGAGCTCATGTCCTTTCTTTAGAGCGACCAGGTTCCCGTCCCGGGCCCGTTCCTTCTCTTGAGAACTATTGAGCTTGTTCCCTTTTTTTTCCTTTAAAGAGCTATCGGGTTAGTGACCTTGGGCTCATTTATTTTCTTTAGTGCTGTGTTTTAATCGATTACAAATGCTTATGTAATCGATTGCATAGTGCTGGGTTCATCCTCAACACTATATAAAACCCAAGGTCCGCCCTTGTCCGACCTTGTCCGACATTATCCGACCTTGTTCGGGTTCTTACCCCCTAATCATAAAAATTATAATATCTAAGTGCCAACCCGGGCACCAAATACTTTACACCGGCTCACTAGTTTATGTTGTGTTATGATTGGTATGTAGGTTATGAACGTATGAAATTATGTTGTAAATAGTTGAGGTCAGTATATGTGATTATTTTGAGATGATGATATTTTGCATTGATACCATGGGAGGGGTGTATGACAAGTCACCCTTGCAAGGAAGGGTTTGTTCCTGGCCGGGTTATACGTTGATGATGCCCATGGTCATCGAATGCGGGTGGATATACAAAGATACCCACAGGGATGTATGACGGGTCACCCTTGCGAGGAAGGATTTGTTCCTGGTCGGGTCATACATTGAGATGCCCATGGTCATATGCTATGTATATACACGGATGGTGTAATGATCGGCTAGTTACCCTTGTGAGGGAGGATTTGTTTATAGCCACGGTCATTTCATCGGTGAGTGTTGCGACACGGCAAGTGCACCGATCGTTCAAGTAATAAAATGATAAGTAGAATATCGTTCCCACGAGGATTGAGACACTAAAATTAATTGTAATTTATGATTCTTAATATTGGAAAAGGGATGAAATTGTTGAGAGAATTGGATTGTGGTTTTGGTTTAATTGTTGTGAATAAAAGAAGACTAAAAACAATGTAATTAAGTGTTAAACCAGATTTAAGAATAATTATGGTAAAGCACAATCACCGCAGTTCACTTTATGTAATTGAATTGATAATTTAACTCTATTTAATATAATTATTCAGATGTATGCTTTTCCAATGTAGTTAAACCCTGATTCATCGGTCATTTAACCCTTTAATCTAATTTAAGAATCCTAATCCCTTAGTAATTCCCTTTAGATTAAGCATTAAGCTAGCATAGTAAAATCTGCAATCCTTTATCCCTAACCCTAGGTAATATCGCAACCGTTACTCTACTGCGTTCAGAAACTAAAACCCCAATATTCCTATTGTGAGTTATAGCCCTAAGTAACCTAATAGATTGATCAAGTCTAATTAGATATAATAACAGAAGAATAAAGAAGAGTAAAATAATGATAAGAAACTTTATTAACTTCAATTCAATAAACATAGAGTTTACTTTGGATTTTGGCTAAACCATAATTACAAAGGAACTAGCCAGACATAATGATGTCTGGCCTAATACAATGTAAAGAAGAAGAAGAGAAAGAAGCTAAGGTATGCAAAATGACAAACCCTCCAATCTTGCCTCCTTCTTGATCTTCTTGCTCCTTGGCCTTGATGTTTGCTTCCTTTGCTCTTGCCTCTTTTTCCTCTGTTCTAAACTGTCTATTGATTCCCCTAATGCATCCTACCTAAATTCTATTTATAACTAGGTTGTAAAACCCTAAAAACCCATCATTTTTATGTTATCTTTAAGCTAATTCAGAAATCCCGTGACGTCCGCGCGACTGATGCGAGTTCTGGCATGACTGGCGCGAGTCTCCAGTATGTCTGGCGCGACTGGCGCGAGATTGGCGCAACTAGCGTGGTTCTCCAGTGCTTCTGGCGCGATTAGCGTGGTACTAGCGCGGTTAGCGCGAGATCTTAGACTCAGTTGGCTCTTTATTTTGCTTCTTTTCTTGCTTTTCTTGATCCTAAACATCAAAATAGCATAGAATCAATGATAAACATAAAACTAATGAATTTTATACTTATTCTAACATTTATTCACTATATTCTTCCTATTTTCCTAATAAAACTATCCTAAAAACTATATATGCTAACAACATATCAAATAATTCCCAGATTTAGATATTGCTGTCCCTAGCAATAAAATAAAATAAAACTTAATTGTAGTGGAAATCATATTTAACAGTCAAGCATATCATCACATACACAACCTTAGAACTACTTTGGTAAATGTAATTGAATTCCATGTAAAAACAAAAATACTTTTCAAGTCTATCAATATAGAATCATAACTTGAATACCCTCACCAAGAGATATAATTCCCTCTTCACTCAAGTGTTTAGGGTAGAATATAATCTCTCAATTCCTCCAAAGCTATAATACTACCATAAGTTTGATTATATTCTCAAGTTCCTGAAAAATAAGAAACATAAATACATGCATAGTCAATCCATAGGTCTTTACAAGGTTATAACTTGGCCTGGCTTAAGGTAGGATAATTTGGATAGTGGCTAAATTGAGATTGGTTTTTATTAGAATTAATCAAGTCTACTTAACCACTCTACTACTCTTATTCTGATGCCCCTTCTTAATTTCTTTGGTTTTCCCCCCTTCTTTTTTTTTTAGAGTATATATATCTGACTAAATAGATATAATAACATAGAATAGGGGAAATTTAAATTCCCCAGCTGGTATTTCAGACTTGTTATTTCCCAGTTGGGTTGTCTACTAGATTTGGTTTTTGCCATATCTGTTCTATTGGCACTTCAACACCAAGCCTAGAATTGTCTTCTTGGGTAACATCTTCTTCTCTGGACATCTTCTTCCTATTTTCACATCTAATAACCTTGATTCTCATTCTCCTTTCCTCCAATCTCAATTAAGGTAGTCATGGATAACAGGTTTAATGTCAAGTGAATGAAAAGAAAGGTTTAGGCTCAAAATGGCTAACAATGGAAAATCATTAAGGTCAGGTCATTTGTGTAACACCATCATATTTTCATATACATATGGATTTTCTTTAAGTATGCATTCCTAGATAGAATGACAAAAATACCCTTGAAAATTTTGAAAATGACACCAATGTCCCTTATAAAAAGACACAAATGCCCCTGGACATTTTGCGAAATGACCAAAATACCCTTTGACCCTGATAAAGCCATATAGCCTCAGTAATGCTATAAACACCTGACCAACATACAGTATGCTCCTAGATAAGAAATTATTGACATTATTTATAAAGAAAAACCATGAAAAAGAATTTTTAGGAATTTTGGAAACTATTTCAAAAAGAATTTAATTTAGACTAACCTAAGTTTCCTAAAAACACAGAAAAGGAAAAATACAATCTGTGGAATTTTCTTTTAATTATGGGAGGAATAGACTTTTAAATAAAGTAGTCTAGAAATTTTATTAATTAAAAACAAAATGAACCAATGAGAAATTAGATAAAAATATAGAAAGAAATTTATGTGACATTTTAAGAACGTTGTCACACTTAAGCTAGTTCCAAAAGATTTCTAGGATTTCATTTCCATAAAACCAATAAGAATTAAGCTTCCATAGATTATAGAAGCAATATTATTTAAATTCAAGGCATAAATTAATTCCAACAAAGCCTTAAAATTCCTAAAAATCCTAGCCATCCAAGCCATTTATGTGAAATTTGTAAAATTGCAACAAATGTGCTCCAAAAATCAAGCATGGCCGTGAACTACAAGAAGAGTGAAGAAAGCTTTAGAAAACTCAAGAACAAAGACACTTGTATGGTTAATAAGCCATGTAACATGCCATTGGACCATTTGGAAAGCTAGGTTATAAATGCTTAAGAGATATTTGAAGCAAATTTTATTTTGTCTCCTTTGGAAGAATATGTGGATATTTCTAGACATTATTTCAAAGATCCCAACGGTAAAGATTTACATATGTGAGATAGCATTATACCTTTAAAATTTCAAGGAAATCCAACGGTTAAAGAAACCAGAATCATTATTTTACAGAAACGAGTTTTTAAAGAAACACAAAAACGTAAAAGAAAGGAAATTTGGTAAAACTTTCCCTATAAGGCTTGAAGTCCATGTGCAAATTGAGAGTCAAGGAGAAGGATGTGGAAATCTCAAGAACTTGGACACTTGTATGGTGGAAAAGCCTTAGCCAATGAAAATAAACCAAATAGAAAGCAAAGTAATCATAAGCTTGGAGATTTTTTTAGCAAAGCCACTTTACCTAGCTTATAAATAAGGGTGGTGGGGGACCAAATGAAGGAAATTACACTTAAAGCAACCTACTTCATTCCTACATCCCTTTCACTAAAATTCCAAAGCAAACCAAGGCCCACAACCCTTGAAAGTTCACGTGAAGAAGCTAGGAAGTCTTGGAAGCTAGTTGCTAAAATTCCAACTTAAGAAAGCAAGGTATGGGGAAGTACTATGATAGCCATGGTTTAGATATTCTTTATGTTAGATTCTTGTTTATTTTTATAAGAATTAAAGCTTTGAATACCATGTGTTTGATGAAATGGCTCCAAGAATTAGTAATGGTATATGGATGATACTTTGGCTAAGTAACTTAAAATAATGGTCATAATAAATAACTTGAATCCAATCTAGTAAAAAAGGAGAGTAAATAACTTAACCTTTGTATATTATGACTTTGTTTCAAAGAAATACTTGTTTTAATAATTTACTAAAGTTCGCATGTTATTTTGTTATTTACTTGATATTTTACCAAAGTTTGTATGTTGTATATTAAATGGATGTTTTTTTATTAAAGTTTATGTGATGTGTATATTCTACTAAGTATTCTATGAAGTTCACCTGTTGTTGGAAATCTATATGGATTGTTATGGAATCCATGTGTTGCTGAGTGTTTCTATAAATCTATGATGAGTTGAGTTCTGTGCTGAATCTATGTTGAATAGTTAAAGCATATGAGAAATAAATTGGATATAAATGGTGAAGAAGAAATAAAAATAATTCATTGCATATTTCATCTGCATTTAATTACCTCAGAGAGGAGGTAATGGAGTGACCTCAAGAGGAGGTGTGTCAGATAGCTAAACTGAGTCCACACGTTCAAAGGAGTTATGAACTAGGGGGTAGTTGAGACAGTGAGGACGACACCACCATGATGATCACATAGGTGGAGGTGACATTCCTATGCGCCACTGGGCTACCCTGACTGGATGGATAAGTTCGTTCCACTAAGAGAGGGTGGGGCTATCTTGACTTTGGTACCATTTGTTAAGAATCTGAGATCTCAGTCATGCATCATTCTAATCAAGAAATCATGCATATGTTATGTATTCTGTTATGTATTTATTATATATTTATTTCGACATATTATTTTGTTTCACTATGAATCTGTTGTGTTTATCTAACTATGTTTATCATATACTTACCCTATCTTTGTGTCTGTGGTTGACACCTGTGATGACCCCAATTTGTTGGGCGAGCAGAGGAACAGTGAAATGTTAAGCTAAATGGTGATGGAGAAGCTTGGATGAATTGTGTTCTATGCTTGATGTACTATTGTCTCTGAGGCAATGAAATTTGTATTGGACTATTTTGGTTTGTTGGTCTGTATTCGAACTATATTATGGTTTGTATCAGAATAATATTATTGTAATGGACTATATGATACTTTATTTTGTACTAAGAAATAATTAATGGTAACTATTTTATTTGAAGTATTATTGGAATTTTGTTTTAAGAAATGAAGAAAAACAATTTGATAAAATAAATTTCTGTATAAAATAAGCAAAAAACTTTAGGCGTTACAATTTGGCCCTAGCTTAAAAGAAAGAACATGCCTTTATCATTTCAACCATGCACATATTATAGAGAAACAAATCAAATTCTAGAGTATTATTCACAATGGGGTCACTCTAAAAAGAAAATATACTGTATAGGCTCAATCCTCACAAGCTATGGTATCAAGCTAACATAATTCTAATCAAGTAATATGCAATTCTATACTCTACCTGTTTCATACATCATTCCAAAACAATCATCATTAAATCTACTTTATCACTATATTGGCAATTCAATAATCTGAAAATTATTCACAGCTCTAACATTTTATTCATCTACTTCTAAAAAAAAATACCTAACTAATTATCAAACTTATTTCTAAACTTAATCTCTAACATCATCTCATCCAAATTTATTTTCTTATTAATCTCTCAATCATCTCAATTCTCTAAATTCTGTCAGATATCAATTATGATTTTTTTTTCTTTCAAAATAACGCAAAATGCGTTTCCCATTCCCAGATTTTAAACATTGCTATCCCCAACAATCAATTTTCTATTCAAGGGAAAACACATAACTGCATTAAAAAAAATCATCTTTATGCAATTTTCTAATTCTATTTTTTGTAGTTGGCGCGGTTAGCGCCAGGTTCACGTGATCCGCGTGAACCTCCAGTAGCACTAGCGCGAGTAGCGCCACTTACCACGCGAGTCATGTGGGCTGCAAAACAGGGATTCTCAGGAACACGAATTGCATTTTCCTATCTTCTATCAATCAATGCTAGAATCAATCCTAACCACATGCTTTCTAATCTAAACTCTAAAGAATATAAAATACAAAGATTACAAAGAAGAAAACGTACCTTATCCCTTGCCATTTGGAAGAATCAAAAACTTCAAAAGAACACAATGTTGCTTCCAAAAAGAAAGAACTTCAACAAGAACTATGTATTCTCAATTGCTTACTCAGAAATTCGAACAAAATGTACAAAAATAAGGTAAATGACCCACTGTATTTATAGACTTCAAAGCAAAGAGAAGTTAATAGTGGTTATGGGCACAATGTAACTGAAAATGAGAAGTTACTGGCAGTTTATTGACTTGCAACGTGTGAAACTCAATGGACGTGGTAGGCCAAGGGTTATGGCTGCTGAAGAAAGACAGAGAAGCCACTAACATAGGGTTTCAAACTTTTAAAAATAAAACTGCCTTCAAAGTGCCACGCGAGTCGCACCACCACTCACGCGAGTCGCGCCAAAGTCCAGTATGAATGGCGTGATTAGCACCATTACCACGCCACTCGCGTGGATATCTAGTGTTAGTGGCACGATCAGCGCCAGATCATAATTTTGCTTTTTCAATCAATTTTTTTTTTAATTTAAAACGACTTTTTATCTAAAACTTCTAAAATTAACTAATCTGAAATTAAGAACATATCAATTAATAATGTAAAAATTTAATTTCAAACAAAACATCTACTTAACTAACTAAAACTTACATAATAATTCAAAAACAAAACAACCAAAACAATGAAATTTCTTGGATTGCCTTCCAAATAGCGCTTTATTTAACGTCATTTAGCTTGACGTATCAAACCTTTAATCCTCAGGTGAATTCAGTGGAATAGAAACAATGTATCTTTCCACTTTACCTCCATAATAATGCTTCAATCGACATCCATTTACCTTGAAAGGGCGATAACTATCCAATGGAGAAATTCCTATCGTTCCATATGGATAGACTTCACGTACAATGAACGGACTAGACCAATGGGACTTCAGTTTTCCTGGAAATAATCTTAAAAGAGAATTATAAAGTAATACTTGTTGTCCAGGCTCGAATTCTTTCGGGCGGATCTTGTTGTCATGCCACTTCTTTGTCTTTTCCTTATATAATCTAGCATTCTCATAAGCATTTAACCTGAACTCATCAAGCTCATTCAATTGCAATAATCTCTTATCATTAGCTTTAGAAAGTTCAAAATTAAGAAACTTAGTGGCCCACATAGCCTTATGTTCTAATTCGACAGGAAGGTGACAAGACTTACCATATAACATCTGAAATGGTGACATACCTATCGGGGTCTTGAAAGCTGTTCTATATGCCCAAAGTGCATCATCAAGCTTCTTTGCCCAATCTTTCCGAGAATTTCCAACAGTCTTCTCCAAAATTCGCTTTGATTCTCTGTTGGAAATTTCAACTTGTCCACTGGTCTGCGGATGATAAGGTGTAGCCACTCTATGGATAACTCCATATTTTGCAAGCAAATTTGAGAATTTTTTGTTGCAAAAATGGGTTCCTCCATCACTAATGATCGCCCTCGGTACTCCAAACCTGGTGAAGATATACTTCCGAAGAAAATTCACAACAACTTTCGAATCATTAGTAGGTAAAGCAATTGCTTCTACCCACTTGGAAACATAATCAACAGCTACCAAGATATATTGGTTAGAATGTGACTTGGGAAATGGTCCCATAAAGTCAATTCCCCACACATCGAATAGCTCCACCTCTAAGATGTTATTGAGAGGCATCTCATCTCTCCGAGATACGCTGACAACTATCACATTTTTCTACATAGTCTCTTGCATCTTTGAAAAGTGTAGGCCAATAATATCCACATTGCAATACCTTCTGTGCTGTCCTATTTCCTCCAAAATGTCCTCCATAATCTGAAGAATAGCAATGCCAAAGGATCTTTGGCACTTCTGGACTAGCTATGCATCTACGAATAACACCATCAGTACATCTAAAATAAAGAAAAGGGTTATCCCATACATACCTCTTTGCATCATGAAGGAATCTTTTCTTTTGCTGCCAATTAAGACCTCCAGGTAAAATACCTATAGATTTAAAGTTAGCCATATCGGCAAACCATGGACCCATATCAATCACCATCATCACTTTCTCATCAGGAAAAGATTCATTAATAACCATCTCTGGTCCATCTTGTAATTCTTTATCCTGAATCCTGAACAAATGATCTGCTACTTTATTCTCCACTCCAATCCTGTCCTTGATCTCCAAGTCAAATTCTTGAAACAAGAGCATCCAACGCAACAATCTTGGTTTCGCATCCTGTTTATTCATCAAATACTTGAGAGCAGCATATAAATAATAACTTTAGAACCTATTAAATAGGATCTAAACTTATCAAGTGCATATACTACAACTAGCATTTCCTTTTCAGTAGTGGCATAGTTAACCTGTGCTTCATTCAAAACCTTATTAGCATAATATATAACATGTAACAGTTTATTCTTCCTCTGACCTAGAACAACACCAATGGCGTATGCACTCGCATCGCACATTAGTTCAAAAGGTAAAGTCCAATCAGGTGCTGTTAAAATAAGTGCAGTAGTAAGTTTTTCTTTTAAGACATTAAAAGCATTAAGGCACACTTCATCAAAATTAAAATCACTCTCTTTGGTTAAAAGTTGACTAAGAGGTTTGGCAATTTTAGAAAAATCTTTAATGAACCTCCTATAAAAACCTGCATGACCTAAAAAACTCTTCACCCCAGTAGCATTAACTGGAGGAGGAAGTTTTTCAATCAACATCAACTTAGCCTTATCAACTTCTATTCCTTTATTAGATATTCTGTGACCTAAAACAATACCTTCACAAACCATAAAGTGACATTTTTCCCAATTCAAAACAAGGTTTGTTTCCTGACACCTTTTCAATACTCTAGATAGATTAGTTAGACATGATTCAAAATTAAATCCAAAAATAGAAAAATCATCCATAAACACCTGTAAGCATTTTTCTACCATATCAGAAAAAATAGAAAGCATACACCTTTGAAATGTCGCTGGTGCATTGCAAAGGCCAAATGGCATTCTCCTGTATGCAAAGACTTCAAATGGGCATGTGAAAGCAGTCTTTTCTTGATCCTCAGGTGCCACTAGAATTTGGTTATAGCCGAAATATCCATCTAGAAAACAATAGTATGCATGTCCAGCTAACCTTTCCAACATCTGATCAATAAATGGGAGCGGAAAATGATCCTTCCTGGTGGCCTCATTGAGTCTCCTGTAGTCCACACACATCCTCCAACCGGTGATGGTTCTAGTGGGAATCAATTCATTATTATTATTTTGAATTATAGTCATCCCACCCTTCTTAGGAACTGTTTGTACCGGACTCACCCACGCAGTGTCAGATATAGGATATATCATCCTTGCATCTAATAACTTAACCACTTCCTTCCTTACCACTTCTTTCATAGTAGGATTCAATCTCCTTTGAGGCTGTCTCACAGGCTTCACATCATCCTCCATCAAAATCTTGTGTGTACAGAAAGAAGGATTAATTCCTTTCAAGTCAGATATAGACCACCCAATTGCGGTCTTGTGCTCCTTAAGAACCTTTAACAACTTCTCTTCTTCTTCTAACTTCAGTTCTTTGTTTATGATGACTGGAAATGTCTCATTCTCTCCCAAAAATGCATACTTCAAATTGTTGGGTAATTCTTTAAGTTCTATCTTTGGTGTTTCCTTCACTGTGTCAGCTTCTTCCTTCTCTAATACCTCCATAATCGTCTCCACTTCTTTTTGTACTTAATCTGTACCTAATGTGTCAAGATCCTCTTCTAGCTTTTGGTCATCTATTTTATCTGTATGAATGACTGTATCTAAAATATCCAATCTAAAACAATCATGTTTGTCAGTAGGATGTTTCATCACATCAAAAACATTAAAAACAATAGATTCATTATCCATTCTAAGCTCTAATTTTCCTTGCTCTACATCAATTAATGCCCTAGCAGTAGCTAAAAATGATCTACCTAATAACAAAGGTATTTCACTCTCACCTTCCATATCTAAAACAATAAAATCTGCAAGAAAAATAAATTTATCAGCCTTTACCAACACATCTTCAATTACTCCAGTTGGCTTCCTCAACGAACGATCTGCAAGCTGCAATGAAACTCTAGTGGGCTTTAGCTCATAAATTCCTAATGACTTGCATAGAGACAACGACGTCAGATTTATGCTGGCTCCCAGATCACATATTGCTCTTCCCACATCAACATTACCTATCACAATAGGAATGTTAAAACTTCCTGGATCCTTCCTCTTTGGTGGAAGCTTCCTCTGAATGATCGCGCTGCACTCTTCAGTAAGTGCTATCGTCTCACATTCATGTAATTTATGCTTCCTAGACAATAATTCTTTCATAAACTTTGCATAGTTAGGCATATTAGCTAAAGCTTCAATAAATGGAATATTAATGTGCAACTTTTTAAACATATCTAAAAATTTTGCATTTTGTTGCTTCTGAGCTTGTTGCTTCAGCCTCATAGGATATGGTGGTTTCTCAAAACAAGAAAAATCCATCTGTTTCTTGTCTGTTGCAGGATTTTTTTCTTTCTTCTCTTCCTTGTTCACAGGTATCTTGACTACTTGTTCTTCAGAAACTGGAATAGTTTCTTCTTCAATTGTCTTAGGTATCTCTGGATATTTCGTTTCAAGTCCACTTCTGGTGGTGATCGCCTTTGCTTGTTCCCTTGGGTTGATAACAGTATCACTAGGGAATTGTCCTTGAGACCTCTCAGTCAATTGCTTAGCCAACTGACCAATTTGATTTTCAAGATTTCTAATAGAAGCATCTTGATTCTTGTGATGGGCTCGGGTCTCACTGATGATAGCATTTGTCTCCTTGATGAAAGAAATAGTAACCTGGATATGCTCAGTTGTAGTCTTAGATAGCTGCAACATAGCCTTCTCTAGTTCTGATGGCTCCTTAGGTGGAATGGGTGGAGGCTGCAAGTAATTGTTGGATTTGTAATCCAAACCTCCTCCCTGAATTCTTCTTTGGAAATTGTTACCTGGAGCATAATTCGAAGTCCTCTGGAAGTTAGAATGGTTTCTCTGATCGTACCATACTCCATTAACTTGCATTGGATCAACCCGTACTAAGGTAGAACACTCATTGGATTCATGATCTCCCTGATAGTACTCACAAATAGGTAGCTGTGCTCTGATAGTTGAAGCTTGAACTGACGAACCTTGCATCTTGTCAATTTTCTCATTCAGCCTTGCTAATTGCTGTGATAGAAGCTTCTGCTCAGCCAGCATTGCATCACTGCTTCCTAGTTGAATAACTTCCCTCTTTGGTTGAGCTGTGATGCTCTCATTTTCATTGCGAGCCAGTGAATCAATTAATTCATATGTCTGAGTAGCTGTCTTTGATCTAATTGAACCTCCAGCTGCTACATTCACTATAAGTCTTGATTCTGGAGTCATCCCATTAAAGAATATACATACTTTCTTTCCCACAGTCATATCATACTGTGGACACTTCCTGATCAATTCCTGGAACCTATTCCAAGCTGCACAAAAACTTTCTCTCTCAATCTGAGTGAAATTGGTGATCTCATTCACCAACCTATTATATTTCTCCATGGAAAAGTATTGAGAGAAAAATTTGGTAACCAAGTCTTCCTACGTACTAATGCTGTTAGGAGTTTGTCTGTCTAACCAACGAAGTACTTTTCCCTTAACAGCAAAGGGAAATAATCGTAGTCTCACAGCATCATCTGATACATCCTGGTGCCTGATTGTACGGCAGATTCGTAAAAATCTGTCAATGAAATTGTGTGGATCTTCATTGTCCTCTCCACCAAATTGACTTCTTTCCACCAAAGTAATTAATGATGGATTGATATCAAATTTGTTAGCCTTAATTGGTGGTCGGACTATACTAGGATTGGGTCTTGTGAATAATGGAGCAAGGATATCCTCCATTAATTCCTCCCCTTGTACTGGTGGTCTTTCAGCCATTCTTGGTTCTAATTCACTGTTTGAATTAGATTTTTCTGTCTCTCATCTCTGCTTGGCTAGTCTTCTATTTCTTCTCACAGTCTTTTCTATCTCAGGATCAAACTGTAAATCTTCAGGTTCAACTAAACCTCGCATAAACTAAGAAAACAAATAAGTAAAACAAATATCCAATATTAAAGAACAAAATTACAAAAAAAAATTAGCGAAATCAATCCCCAGCAACGGCGCCAAAAACTTGTTGTGACACGGCAAGTGCACCGATCATTCAAGTAATAAAATGATAAGTAGAATATCGTTCTCACGAGGATTGAGGCACTAAAATTAATTGTAATTTATGATTCTTAATATTGGAAAAGGAATGAAATTGTTGAGAGAATTGGATTGTGGTTTTGGTTTAATTGTTGTGAATAAAAGAAGACTAAAAACAATGTAATTGAGTGTTAAACAAGATTTAAGAATAATTATGGTAAAACACAATCACCGCAATTCACTTTATGTAATTGAATTGGTAATTTAACTCTATTTAATATAATTATTCAGATGTATGCTTTTCTAATGTAGTTAAACCCTGATTCCTCGGTCATTTAACCCTTTAATCTAATTTAAGAATCCTAATCCCTTAGTAATTCCCTTTAGGTTAAGCATGAAGCTAGCATAGTAAAATCTGCAGTCCTTTATCCCTATCCCTAGGTAATATCGCAACCGTTACTCTACTGCATTCAGAAACTAAAACCCCAATATTCCTATTGTGAGTTATAGCCCTAAGTAACCTAATAGATTGATCAAGTCTAATTAGATATAATAACAGAAGAATAAAGAAGAGTAAAATAATGATAAGAAACTTTATTAACTTCAATTCAATAAACATAGAGTTTACTTTGGCTTTTGGCTAAACCATAATTACAAAGGAACTAGCCAGACATAGTGATGTCTGGCCTAATACAATGTAAAGAAGAAGAAGAGAAAGAAGCTAAGGTATGCAGAGTCACAAACCCTCCAATCTTGCCTCCTTCTTGATCTTCTTGCTCCTTGGCCTTGATGTTTGCTTCCTTTGCTCTTGCCTCTTTTTTCTCTGTTCTAAACTGTCTATCGATTCCCCTAATGCATCCTACCTAAATTCTATTTATACCTAGGTTCTAAAACCCTAAAAACCCATCATTCTTATGTTATCTTTAAGCTAATTCAGAAATCCCGTGACGTCCGCGCGACTGGCGCGAGTTCTGGCGTGACTGGCGCGAGTCTCCATTATGTCTGGCGCGACTGGCGCGAGATTGGCGTGACTAGCGTGGTTCTCCAGTGCTTCTGGCGCGATTAGCGTGGTACTAGCGCAGTTAGCGTGAGATCTCAGACTCAGTTGGCTCTATATTTTGCTTCTTTTCTTGCTTTTCTTGATCCTAAACATCAAAATAGCATAGAATCAATGATAAACATAAAACTAATGAATTTTATACTTATTCTAACATTTATTCACTATATTCTTCCTATTTTCCTAATAAAACTGTCCTAAAAACTATATATGCTAACAGCATATCAGTGAGCTCATGTTGGGATGATATGTATGTAGATGGGGGTGCATAGCGGGACACCCTTGCGATGAAAGGTTTGTTCCTGGTCGGGTCATGCATTGATGATGCCCATGTGACATACTTCATTTGCACGACAAAAATAGGATGATTGGATTTAGAGTACGGAAGTACTGGGGGGCACGTCTATTTGGAACTTCTTTATTGAGACCCACGACTGATCACCAGTGGGGGGGAGGGGCATGTGCACAATAGAGTAACCCTGACATCCTACTGCATCATCTGCCTATAATGGTCTATTTCCGGGATGGTACCACATTGCATGTTGAGAGATGAGTTAGAAGTATGCACCATTCAAGGCATTGTAGGTTGATTTGTGGAATGTATTTGGATGGCTTGCCCCTGTTTGGTTATGTGGTGAAATGCTTGGGTGTTGTGATGATGTCATGATGCTTGGATTGCCTTCTGTGACTATTATTATCTATTATTGTTGTTTTACATGATAAACTCACATTTGCTTTGTTTGTACCCTGTGGATTGGTACCTGTGATGATCGCGAACTTTCGTTCGTGTCAGCAGATGGATAGCACTAGGTGATGGAAGACCAAGTCAAGCCAAAGGTCTAGAAGGGGAGCTTGAAGCACTTCCTTTGGTGAGCTTCATAGGACCAATGACAAGAGCTAGGACTCAAGCACTTCAAGACCATATTCAAGCCAACTTGGACAAGCATGAAGTTACAAACCTCATCAAGGACGACAAAAGCTGGATTTTGGTGTCTCAAGTCCACTTTAATTCAATAAATTCCAGCACTTGTTAAGAGAAATTCAATAAAACATTTGTAAAAAAGTAGTTACTGCTTTAATCAATTATTTGGGCTTGGTAATCGATTATTTTCAGTTTCTTACTGATTTAATCGATTATATCAGTTTCAGATGCTTACTGCACAGTTTTTGGAAGCCAAAGGTCACTTATGTAAAGCTTGTCCTACAAGCTACATTTTGGGCTTCATTTTAGCTTACATTTACATTTCATTTAGGGTTAATTAGCTTAATAATTCGTGGCCTATATATGGTCCCAAAAACTGAATGTAAGGATCTTTTGGATGATTAATGAATTGCTGAATTGTGGTAAGAGTGTTCTCCCTTTGTTCTTAGTCAAGAACTTCTTGTTTCTTATCAATGGCCTCTGAGCTATTTTGGTGATTCTTGAAAGACTTATTGGAATTCCTATTCCATGGTGTCAATCCAAATCCACTTCTATTCTTCTTCCATAACCCATTTCTAAATTTAGAAAACATAAACAACCCCATTCAAGGAGAGAGTTCCCTACTCTGTTTTGAGTGAATTGAAGATTGAGTTCCGTTGCAAGGAAGATCAGGGCAAACAGGACTTGATTCAATTTTGGAGTCCATCATATGGTATCTAGAGCTTAAACCTTGTGGAATTCTTCTTCAATTTCAGTTTTAGGTTTTCTTCAAAGGTAAAATTCTGCATAATTCCCAAAAACGAAAATCCATTTCAATTCCTTGTTTCTTGTTGTTTTCCTTTGATTCTTGGTGGTTTGGGCTTGTTGTGTGTTCAGCCATAAAACCTTAGTGTTTTCTTTAAGTTCTATGTGATTTCATGTTCTTATGTTCTTCATGTTCTTCATGTGTTCTTGATATTTTTCTTATTTTCTAGCTTTGATTCTTGTCAACTTTTGTTTGTAGTGTTTTTGTGTTGTGTAACCACTTTTTTTGATTCTACTCTCATGCCTAAACTGAATTGAGTTGTTAGAAGCAAATTTTATAGTTGTTATACATCATATTTTAGTGATTCATTGAATTTCTTTAAGGATTTTTGAACTTGTTCAAGAGAAAAACAAAAGCTGAAAAAGTTTGTGAAAGAAACAATCCAAAAGCAAAAGAAAAATACATCAAGTGTACAGCCAAAGACATTATTGATTAGTGGCTGGAAAAAGTGAAAGAAAAACAGAATTTAGAAGCAAATTCCAAGTTCCAAAAATTTCCTTTGAACAACAAAATCAAGTGAACTTGTATAACATGCAAATTTGATGAAATTTGGCTTCTAGCAATTGAATTTGATTGGCATATCCTCCTTGTGCAGTTTGGTATAGCCATAGTATTCCTTGAGTTGTCTCATTAAATTCCAATTTGAGTAGTCCTTTCTAAATTGTGCTTTGTTGCTTGTCTCTTTAAATTTCCAAAAGTTTTGTCTTAGAAGTTTTCTATTCTTTGAACTCTTAAGCCTTGTCTAGAATCCTTTCATATTTCACTATAGTAAAGAGGCTTGATTTTATTAGAAGTTTTTGTTTAAGAACTATAGAGAGGAAAAGAGTGGAAAAAGGCAAGAGAGAACATTATAGAAAAAGCCTAGATTGAGAGTGGCAAACACTTAGAGAGTAGTGAGAATATCTTTATATACTTGTGTTTTTGCTAACCATTTCTTTTGAAGGATGAGTTCAAGTGGAGGAGAAGCTTTGTCACCTAGGACCTCTAGGTTGGTGAAAGCTATGACAAAACAAATGAAAGAATTGAAAACCAAATTGGAGGCCAAAATTGAAGGGAGACAAAGGAGGAGTCAACCAATGGAGAGTGTGGATGGAGAGGCTCATAATGGTAGGAGGTTGAGTGAGTATGCTTCTTCATATGGAGAAAATTATTATGATGAGAGGAGTGAGAGGGAAGATAGAAGAGAAAATAGAAGAGAACATAATAGGAGGCACAATCATAGGAGAGAAAATAGAGATGATGAAAATGAGAGGGTGAGAAGAGAGGAAAGAAATAGGAGGAATGGAGGATTGAGTGGAGTGAAAATAAAAATTCCAAAATTCCTTGGCAACAATGATCTGGAAGAATATTTTGAGTGGGAGATGAAAGTTGAACAAATTTTCTCATGTCAACATTTTGAGGAAGACAAGAAAGTTACTCTAGCAACTATAGAATTTGGTGGTTATGCTTTGTCATGGTGGAACCAAATTCAAGTGGATATAGGGAGGATGAGAAGACAAAGAGTAAATTCTTGGGATGACTTGAAGGCATGCTTGAGAGGAAGATTTGTTCCCGCTTATTATGCAAGGGAAGTCCATAACAAGCTTCAAAGACATTTCCAAGGTACCAAAAGTGTTGATGAATACTATAAGGAAATGGAGTTGATGATGATAAGGGCTGAGATTGTGGAGGTTCAAGAAGCAACAATGGCTAGGTTCCTTCATGGCTTGAATAGAGAAATTCAAGATGTGATAGAGCTACACTCATATGCAACAATTGAGGAGCTAGTCCACAAAGCTCAAAGGGTGGAGCAACAACTAAAGAGGAGAAAAGCTTCAAAATTCTCCAAAGGGGCTGCAACTTCTAGCTGGAGGGACAAGTCTAAAAGGGAGGTTTCTCCTAAGAAAAATAAGGAAGTAAAGGTGGAAAGCCCAAGAAAAAAAATGGTGGAGCCAACTCCAAGAAGATCAAGCAATATCAAGTGTTTTAAGTGTCTTGGCAAGGGACACATTGCTTCTCAATGTCCTAACAAGAGAACTATGATTTTGCTTGAGGATGGAGACATAAGAAGTGAGTCTTCAAGTGACACAATTAGTGCTTCAAGTGAAGAAGAAAAGGAACTCACACTAGTAGAGGCCGAAGAGGGTGATCTCTTGATGGTAAGGAGAATGTTGAGCAATTTTTGCCTAGAAAAAGAGGAGACTCAAAGAGAAAATATTTTTCACACAAGGTGCTTGGTAAAAGACAAGGTATGCTATCTTATTATTGATGGTGGGAGCTGCACCAATGTTGCTAGTACAAGACTTGTGGAGAAATTACACTTGCCAATCACAAAGCATCCAAAGCCATACAAGCTACAATGGCTTAGTGAAAGTGGGGAAGTGGTGGTAAACTCTCAAGTGCTCATTCCCTTTTCTATTAATGCTTATCATGATAATGTTCTTTGTGATATTGTTCCAATGGAGGCTGGTCATATCCTTCTTGGTAGACCATGGCAATATGATAGAAAAGTGATACACAATGGCATGGAGAACACTTTTGAGTTTGAGCACCTAGGCAAGAAAATTATTTTGAGGCCTTTGACTCCTAGACAAGTGTGTGAGAATCAATAAAGATGAAAGAAAAGAGAATTGAGGAGTTGAAAAAAAATACTGCACCTAAAAAAATAAAGTGAGGTGCCAAAGAGGAAAATTAGTGAGAAAAAAAGAAAGGAAAAGGAAAATGATAACAAAAAAATTCATGAGATTAAAGAGAGCTTGTTCTTGAGTGAAAAGCAAGTTAAGAGAGTGTTATTGGCCCAACAACCTCTTTATTATATGCTTCCTAACTCTCTTTGTTTACAGCTTGAAAAGGAAGGTGAAGAATTGCCCAAAGCTATGCAATCACTTTTGGAAGACTATCATGAAGTTTTTCCAAAGGAAGTGCCTAATGGCTTGCCTCCTTTAAGAGGCATAGAGCATCAAATTGATTTAATTCCAGGTTGTGCAATCCCTAATAGGCCAGCTTATAAGACTTCACCAATGGAAGCAAAAGAGATACAAGCACAAGTAGAGAAGTTACTAGAAAAAGGGTGGATCCGTGAGAGTATGAGTCCTTGTGCTATGCCTATTATTCTTGTGCCTAAGAAGGAGGGAACTTGGAGAATGTGTACGGATTGTAGGGCAATCAACAACATCACCATAAGGTATAGGCATCCCATCCCTAGACTTAATGATCTTCTAGATGAATTGCATGGTGCTACTATTTTCTCTAAAATTGATCTTAAGAGTGGTTATCATCAAATAAGGATGAGGGAATGGGATGAATGGAAAACGGCTTTCAAAACAAAATTTGGGCTTTATGAATGATTAGTTATGCCTTTTGGTTTAACTAATGCACCTAGTACTTTTATGAGACTTATGAATCATGTGCTTAGACACTTTATAGGAAAATTTGTGGTTGTGTACTTTGATGATATTCTTGTTTATAGTGCCAATTTAAATGATCATTTAATGCATGTTAAAAGTGTCTTGGAGGTGTTTAGAAAGGAAACCTTATATGGAGCAATTGATAAATGTTCTTTTTGCACTTCACAAGTTGTATTTCTAGGTTTTGTAGTCGGTGCTCAAGGAGTCCAAGTGGATCAAGAGAAAGTGAAAGCCATCATGGAGTGGCCAACTCCAACAAGTGTAAAAGATGTTAGAAGTTTTCATGGTTTGGCAAGTTTTTATAGGAGATTTGTTAAAGATTTTAGCACCATTGCTTCTCCTTTGAATGAATTGATGAAGAAAACCGTGAGCTTCTCTTGGAAGCAAGAGCATGAAATTGCTTTCCAAACATTGAAAGATAAATTGTCTCATGCACCCATTCTTGCATTGCCTAATTTTAATGCTTCTTTTGAATTGGAATGTGATGCATCTAATGTAGGCATTGGGGGGGGTTTTAATTCAAGATAAACATCCTATTGCTTATTTTAGTGAGAAATTGAAAGGTGCATGTTTGAACTATTCCACTTATGATAAAGAATTGTATGCACTTGTTAGAGTCTTGCAAACTTGGCAACATTACCTTTTATCTAAGGAATTTGTGATACATAGTGATCATGAATCCCTTAAATATTTGAAAAGTCAAGGCAAACTCAACAAAATACATGCTAAGTGGGTTGATTTCATTGAGCAATTTCCTTATGTAATTAAACACAAGCAAGGGAAATTGAATGTGGTGGCAGATGCCTTATCAAGAAGGCATTGCTTGATTTCTATGCTTGAAACTAAATTGCTTGGTTTTAATCACATAAAGGAATTGTATGCAAGTGATCATGACTTCTCTAGTATTTTTGCTTTGTGTGAGAAAGGGGCTCATCAAGGATATTTTAGACATGATGGTTTCTTGTTCAAGGAAAAGAGATTGTGTGTTCCTAAAAGCTCTTTGAGAGAACTTTTCATTAGAGAAGCTCATGAGAATAATTTGATGGGGCACTTTGGTGTGGAGAAAACTTTGGCTATTTTATGTGAACATTTCTTTTGGCCAAAAGTGAGGCATGATGTGCATAAGCTTATTTCTCAATGCATTACGTGTCATCGAGCTAAATCTAAATTGATGCCTCATGGTTTGTATACACCTTTGCCTATTCCTAACTCCCCTTGGGTTGACATTTCTATGGATTTTGTGCTTGGTCTTCCAAGATCCAAGAGGGGAAAGGATTCTATTTTTGTTGTTGTTGATAGGTTTTCAAGGATGGCACACTTCATTCCTTGTCATAAAAGTGATGATGCTTGTGAAGTAGCCAATCTTTTCTTCAAGGAAGTGGTGAGACTACATGGATTACCAAGAAGCATAGTGAGTGATAGAGACACAAAGTTCCTTAGCCACTTTTGGAAAACATTGTGGGGCAAGCTTGGTACAAAACTCTTATTTTCATCAACTTGTCATCCACATACGGATGGCCAAAGCGAAGTGGTAAATAGAATATTGGGACAACTCCTTAGGTGCTACATCAAGGATAATTTGAGAACTTGGGAGGAGTGTCTACCTCACATTGAGTTTACTTACAATAGAGTAGTTCACAAGACTATTTCTTTATCTCCTTTTGAAATTGTTTATGGCTTTAATCCTTTAACTTCTCTTGATTTATTGCCTTTACCTAACACTTCTTCTATGGTTAATCATGATGCTTTGTCTAAAGCTTCTTATATTAGGAAGTTACATGAACAAGTGAAGGCCAATGTGGAGAGAAAGATGGAACAATATGCAAAGCAAGCCAATAAACACAAGAAGCAAATGATCTTTAATGAAGGAGATTTAGTGTGGCTTCATTTAAGAAAGGATAGATTTCCTCATGAAAGGAGATCCAAGCTCCAACCTAGAGGAGATGGACCTTTCAAGATTTTAGAGAGGATCAACAACAATGCTTACAAACTTGAATTGCCTAGTGAGTATGGTGTGAGTAATACTTTCAATATTTGTGACCTTTCTTTGTATGATGTAGGTACAAATGAGGAGGCAAACTTGAGGAAAAGTTCTTTCCAAGAAGGAGGGTATGATGGAGGACCAAGTCAAGCCAAAGGTCTAGAAGGGGAGCTTGAAGCACTTCCTTTGGTGAGCTTCATAGGACCAATGACAAGAGCTAGGACTCAAGCACTTCAAGACCATATTCAAGCCAACTTGGGCAAGCATGAAGTCACAAACCTTATCAAGGACGACAAGAGCTGGATTTTGGTGTCTCAAGTCCACTTTAATTCAATAAATTCCAGCACTTGTTAAGAGAAATTCAATAAAACATTTGTAAAAAAGTAGTTACTGCTTTAATCGATTATTTGGGCTTGGTAATCGATTATAGGATGTTTAGAAGCAATCAAGAATCATAGCCTTTCTGCCGTAATCGATTATTTCGTCGAAATAATCGATTACCAGGCAACCAGTTGAAAGCAAGAAGTATAACCTTACTGCTTTAATCGATTATTTCGTTAGTGTAATCGATTATTTTCAGTTTCTTACTGATTTAATTGATTACCAAAATGAATTAATCGATTATATCAGTTTCAGATGCTTACTGCACAGTTTTTGGAAGCTAAAGGTCACTTATGTAAAACCTGTCCTACAAGCTACGTTTTGGGCTTCATTTTAGCTTACATTTACATTTCATTTAGGGTTAATTAGCTTAATAATTCATGGCCTATATATGGTCCCAAAAGCTGAATGTAAGGATCTTTTGGATGATTAATGCAATTGCTGAATTGTGGTGAGAGTTTTCTCCCTTTGTTCTTAATCAAGAACTTCTTGTTTCTTATCAATGGCCTCTGAGCTATTGTGGTGATTCTTTCAAGACTTATTGGAATTCCTATTCCATGGTGTCAATCCAAATCCACTTCTATTCTTCTTCCATAACCCATTTCTGAATTTAGAAAACATAAACAACCCCATTCAAGGAGAGAGTTCCCTACTCTATTTTGAGTGAATTGAAGATTGAGTTCCATTGCAAGGAAGATCAGGGCAAACAGGACTTGATTCAATTTTGGAGTCCATCACTAGGTGACTAGGAGGGAGGTATCTTTTGGTTGGAGCCGCTGAGTTTCCGGGATTACGACGGATCAGATCCTAGATAATAGTTGTGTTTTGATAGCCAACTCTTCCTTAGATTAATCTCTTGTTTTCTTTTGAAAAGCTTGTACTTTTGGATATTTGTAAACACAACTAAATCATGTTTCTATCTGTGAATGAATTGTAATGTTTTAAAATGTACTTTTATCTATGTGATTGCTTCATGGTGATGATTATCTTATTTACGAAAAATTTACTACCATTTTCATAATCAAACATAAGGGATTTTCATTAAAACTTGTTATTAGAGTAATTAAGAGTTATGATATAGTTGCGACGAGGTGGGTCGTTACAATCCAAGCCCAAGCAAGGAGAATTTGAGTTTTGGTTTGGTATTTCAAATTCTGTGTGAATGTTCACTTTCTTCTTCAATCCTCTATTCAATTTTCATGATTATGAATGTGTTTAGGATAGAAAACGGATTAGGTTATGGATTCATTTCCTATTTTCAAATTTTAATCACAAAATATTTGGATGATATTTCAATTTGGTTTGTGGTTTCAATTAATTTAGGGGTTAATTCGATTGAACTGCTTCTAATGAAATTGAATGAACTTTCACAACAAAATCATTATCTGAGAACTATGATAATTCGTATTGCTTGATTTGGTGAATTTGATTGATGCTTTTTAATCTGTTTTAGAATACCTTTTATCAATTCTGTTAGTTTCTATTTTGCTATGTTTTTCAGCAATTTTTATTCAGTATGCAAACTGTTCGATAAAAATCCCCCTACTATTTACTAGTGAATTGAAGTTGGAACCATATTGATTATATCTCTGAGTCGACCTAGGTTAATCCCGTGCTACAGAATTAGAGTAGTTTAATTGTTTTGAAGCGATACGACATCAGTTATCAAACCTTTGTGGTTGGAAGAACTGGATGTAACTTTTCAAGGTAAGAAGTGAACAAGTATAAACCATTGTGTTGAATACTTCTTTCTAATCTTTTCTTGCTGCCATAATCTGTGATTTTTTTGTGCTATCTTTCTTATTCAACAAGTGAAAGTTTTGTTATTGCATTCTTGAGTTGAGTGGTTGGAGCATTCTTAGTTCATTTGTGATAAGATCTTGATTACTCTAATTGTTTAAAGATTTTTAAAATGTTAAGTTTAAACCAATTCACCTCCTCTTGGTTATTGTGTGTTGTTCATACTATTTTCAGTGCAAAACAAAAAAAAAATAGAGGAAAAAACAAAGAAAAAAGCAGAGTAGTAGTAGAGAAAGGAGTGGTGTAGTGTGTTCCACAAGTGATATGTTCTATGGAGTTTGGTTGTGTAGCTTGGAGTCCAAAGTTTATCTTACATTTTGAGCAAAACTAATCCCTTTTAGCGCATGGGCATTTTGATCATTTCACAGGCAAGTAGCTAAAAATGGGCTGAAAATTTACCAGAATGTAGAAAAAATTGATACATCAAGGTGACCTTGTGATGGACAAACACGGTCATTGGGGTCCAAATTGCCATATTCGATTCTCTAGGCCGCTTTTGAATTAATTTTCTATTTTCATGTTTTTTAAAAATCACCAAAAAATTACAAAAATCAAAAATGATTTTTAGACATTTACTGTGCTGTTTTTGAATTTTTTAAAATTTTTTTGGGGCAGTTTTCCATTTTCTGTATTGTTTCAACAAATATTGTGAATAATGTTCTGGTAAAGTAGTTGTTTGTTATTTATGTGATTTCTGTCACTAATGAGTTGAATTGGGCATGAATAGGTCCAAACTAAGTGATTTGCATTCATATGATCTTGAGATAGATAAGACAATTTCATAGGTTGAGCATCAATAATAAAAGTGTAGTTGTGCATAATAGTGTAGTCTAGATAGTAATATAGTGTATTTGAACATTCTATTTCTGACTTTTCTATTTTCGAACCTTCTGTTTTTGAAAATTTTGAGTCTAAAATTGTTGTTGATATAATGGCTGATAACAACCAAACTCTTAAGAAATTGACTACACCAAGTGTTGTTTATCAACCTTAGTTTGTTCAATATCCTAAGACTGAGGTTAGTTATGAGCTAAAGTCTGAACTAATCCATTTGCTTCCAAAGTTTCATGGTCTTGTAGGTGAAGATCCACAAGGACATCTTAAGGAGTTTCATGTAGTGTGTTCCAACATGCGACCACATGACATTCATGAGGACTATTGAAGATGAAGGCATTGTTAGATACAAAGGGAGCATGAAGATGGATCAAGATATATGTTGAATATGAATGAGTGTTTTATCTTTGTACATGCCATTCAATTGATTACATTCAGTTACAACTATTTTTTATAAATAGCTTATGGGTTTTTTGAAACATACATGTTGCGAACTCGGCAAGTATACCGTTCGTTTCAAGTAATATAATGATAAGAAAGATATCGTTCCCACGAGGATTGTTTGACCAATTAAATTATAATTGATATCAATAGATTGGAGGACAAATATTTACGAGAAATTGTTGTTGTGCGTAGTAATGAAATTAAACCTAATTATAAGCATTAACTATTATCGACAAGTAAATAGAGTTATAACGATATGTGACGATAGTAGCTAGGGCAACCCACACTAAATGCTTCCTACCTTCTTACATGTATTGTCTACTATATTCATCTATCTCAAGCCACTCAAACATGCATCTTCATACAATAATAGCTAAGCCCTACTCCCGTAGTGATCTTAACCCTTTAACCCAATTGATTACCCTAATCCCTTAGTGGTAGTGATGGAGTGCCTTTAGTTAAATATTTTTTTTATCATTCTTAGCTTATTTGACTTCTCTTGGACTTTTATTTTCCCATTCTAATTCAGTTTTTGTCTTAGGCAAGTTAGTGGGCTTAATTGCTAATTGTTGCGTATTTTCGGATTTTAAGCTCACTTGACGTATCTGGGTTGTATAGGACCTACAGATCTCTATGGAACTCCGAATGGAGCGTTCTAGGAGTCCCTGGAAAGATAACAAAATGATCTACAAGTTTGCTAGAAATAGCCCGAGGCCAATTCTGTCATTTGGAGGGTCATTTTAAGCTTCTAAATCAGAACCTCTGCACTTGTAATTTTGGGCTGCGAATTTGATTTTATGGTTGTAATTAGCAAATAATTAGAATTGATGGGTTTTGTTTGTAAGAACCCAGAGTGTGCGCGGCTGGCGCCAGATCCCACGCGGATAGCGCCAGCATATTCAGGGGAAAACCAGGTGTGGCATGTGGCGCGGTTGGCGCCAGGGTTGGCGCGGTTAGCGCCAGGCTTTCTGGAACATGGCGCGAGGGGCGCCAATGTGGCGCGAGTGGCGCGGTAGGTGGTCTGGAAAGCCAAGTTCCTCTGGAATTCCACGCGGTCAGCGCCAGGTGTGGCGCTGACAGCGCCATAGGCCAGGGGGAGGTTGGCGCGGACGGCGCCAATATGGCGCGGGTGGCGCCATAGTTTCTGCAGCTGGCGCGGATGGCGCGGTGTCCCGCGCGGATCGCGCGGGAAGGACGGTGCAGACTATATTTAAAGGGGGTCGCGTTTTAGAGGAGAAGAAATTGGTTTTCTTCTTCCTCTGAACCCCAACAGCCATGGGAGAGCTTCCCAAGCTTCCATGTTCTTGCTATATGACCTTAAACACCTTCCAAAGCCTAGTAAACCTCCTAGAAACCAAGTTTGAGCCAAAATCCTTCTTCCTTATTCATTGAAAAACCCCTTTTCTGAGAAAGCTGCAGAGAGCTCGAGATTGGGCGAGGAACGGCGGTGGTTCAGTGCACCAAGGCTAGGGAGAGTAGCCCAGAGGCCTTCCTCGACAGTTCTGAGGTAAGAAACTCGAGTTTCTCCGGTTGATTTGTGATTTGGGGGTTTTGATGAATAGTGACCCATCGGTGATAGAGCTAGAATTAGCTCTGGGTCCAGTTGAGAGATGTGTTTAGAATCATGTGAGGAGGAAGGATTAGCTTTCAGTTTATGATTTGGAGAACTTTGGTTTTGGCTCTAGGTTGGGCATGTGTGACTTGAACTGAGTCACTTGATTTGAGACATGCAAGGGCCATGATGATGGGCTTGATGTGCCTGAGAGGCCATGAGAACGGTGTCTTGTGAGATAGACCGTTCAAGCCCCGAGAAACCTTGAGGTTTTGTTTGAGAGAGCTGAAATGCTCTAGGTGAATGGCTTGGTTTGAGTCTGGAATGACTCTGAGGCCATGGATGAACCTGAGGTAGACCACTGAGGGTCTATGGAAGGCTTGTGTGGATAAGCCTGATGAACCCTGGAGTAGATGACTCGGGTTGAGGGAAAGAACTGTGGTTCCTTCCCAGAGGTAGTGGATGACTGCTGGATGAGCTGATGCATGAATATATGCTTATATGGTCTGTGATATGTGCTTGTATGCCTGTTTAGGGCTTGACACGGAGAGGTCAGAGAAGCAGACCGTTATTCAAGAGGCGAAAGCTGAGGGGCACGGCTTGCCAGGTAAGCTCATCGTTCTGTGATGTCTTTCCCTTTCTCTTGTTTGCCACCCAAGTGGGTGATGGGTGCATGCCATGTTTG
>QARZ01040797.1:7118-44532 GCA_013407115.1 Glycine latifolia | reverse complement strand
AATATATATATATATATATATATATATATATATATATATATATATATATATATTGTGCATACTGAGAAAGAAAGGTCGTGATGGCCTGTTGTTGATGAGGATATGTATTGAGATAAGCCTAGAAGGCTGGATGATTGATGCTTAGGGTGGAACCCCTGTTGTTCCAGAGATTGTGATACATGATACACCCTAGGATAGACACTGAGAAAGTGTGAGAGTATTTGACACCTGTGACTTCAGGTGGGGCCTTGGGCCTGAGATGGAGGAACGCTGTGAGGTGTTCCATGGCTTTGATGAGATTTAGATCAAAGGATGATCTGTGATGGAACCTATAGGATACTGCGATAGTATCGGGCTAGTTGAGGTTCCCTAGCCAGAGGAAGAGTTTGAGGACTCCCTGGAATAGCTGAGATTCCTTGGGAGGTGCCACTGCTCTCCGCTAAAGTCCTAAGGGTGGATTACCCTGTATGGAGGTTCCTCCTTAGGCAAAGCTGTGAATGCTTGATGATGTGTATGCCTAACCCTGAGAAGGGGAAATTGATGTGTATTGGCATGCGATGTTTGAAATGTGGACTGAACCCTGTGATAGGGAATTGATATGCATGCTGTGTTTGAATAGTATCCAATTGTAGTGGGATAGATGATTGAGACTGAGAAAGACCTGGTGAGAGATGAGCCTGTGATATGGAGGTAGCCTCCTACGTGGAGATGTTCCCATATACACAGAGGCAGCCTTTCCCAGGCAATTGTATTGAGTTAGAGGATGAGATGGCCCTGTGATACATAGAGGTAGCCTCGTGATAAGAGATGTGCCTATGTACATAGAGGTAGCCTCACAAAAAGGAGATGTACCTATATATATATATATAGAGGAAGCCTCCGCTAGGGATACATGCAAGAGATGTGCCGAGTATATAGAGGTAGCCTCCCTGTGAGGAGATGTTCCTATATACTTAGATGTAGCCTCTGCATGACAGTGATTGATGTGATGAATGGCATTATGCCATGAGTATGCTTTGTTTTTGGTAGATGGATGTTTGTGGAAGCCCTGAGTTGAGAGATTCCTCAGGCAGTGTTTGTGGAAGCCCTGAGTTGATAGATTCCTCAGGCAGTGTTTGTGAAAGCCCTGAGTTGAGAGATTCCTCAGGCAGTGTGTGTGAAAGTCCTGGGAATTGAGTGCCCTTGACGGATGATCTTTCCAGGCCAGGATGGTTACAGATATGTTATATCTCTAAGAGAAGGTATTCCGGGGGGGGATGAGAGTCTCTTAGAAGAGCCATATCTGGATGTATAAAGTCCTGAGTGGTTTTCTCAGGCAACGTTTCATATAGTTTCATGAGGCAGTGCCTCTGGTATAGAAAGTGTCCAGTGGTAGACACTTATGTGATGTACCTCTGTGAGAGCTCTGTCCGACGATTATGAGAGCCGTTATGATATGTTGAAGCCATGATTCTGGCTTGGCTCTGTTAGATGGTCTTGAGATGGCTGTGAGAGCCAGGATGAGATGTGATACCTCTGATACTGAGAGTATCTGGTTAGGTTACCCTGTAGTGGGTTATGAGAGCTAGGACGATTTCCTAAGCTCGTTCTGCTTTGGTTTTAGGTGTATGTTTTGAGGTGAACCAGGGTAAGGGAAGATCTCCCAGAACCCTGAGTTTACTGAGATGTTTATCTCACCCCGTTGTGGGTTGTGGTTTTCAGGTGATTCCAGAGGAGAGGAGATACCTCAGGGCAGGAGGCCTTAGCTGAGAGTGCTGGACCTGGTCTTTGGCTGCAGATGAAGACTAGAAGAGTCTTTATTTTATCTCTGTCTTGTATTATAAAAGGATAGGGTGTGAGTGTACACCCGTTGTCGTGTATAGACGACGATGATGTTGTTTTAGTGTATGTTTCCTCCTGATGATCTCTATTTTGAGTTTTATGTATATCTGCCTCAGTGGTTATGTTATGTTTTATCCGGATCAGCAGGGGTTTGTGTTATATGTGTTTTTTTTATTCTATGCATAATGTATTCAAGAAAAACGATTCTTTCGTTTCCGCACCGCTTTATATAGCGCTGATAGCGCTACTCTGATGATAACGCACCGGGTGCACACGGGGTGTTACATTGTTCATGGCCCATTCTTATCTTCGGACTTAGTCACTATATATTAGTGACTTTAGTGAAACTTGGACAGCACTTTACATTTTGCACAAACAAGTTTATTATTTCTTTTCTTTAGTTTTTAGAATCAAAAGCTTGTTCTTCATTTTCTCTCATTTGTTCTTCATTGTTCTTCATCTTCTTCATTTCCATTTTGCTATTCTTCCATTTTTCTGCACTTATTTCATGGGGCTTTCCTTGGTGATCATCATGGAAGGCTAAATAATCACTCAATCCAAGGATCCAATCCAAGCAAGAGGAGAATTTGAGTTCTGGTTTAGCATTTCGAATTCTGTGTGAATGTTCACTTTCTTCTTCAATTGCTATTCTGTTTTCATGATTATGAATGCGTTTAGAATTGAAAGCGGATTAGGTTATGGATTCATTGCCTAATTTCGAATATAAATCACAGATTAATTGGATGATATTTCAATTAGGGTTTGTGGTTTCAATTAATTTAGGGGTTAATTCGATTGAACTGCTTCTATTGAGATTGAATGAATGTTCATGATAGAATCAACTTATGAGAATGATGATGATTCGAATAACTTGGGTTGGTGAATTGGATTGATGCTTTCTAATCTGTTTTACTTTACTCTTTGATAATCTTGTTAATTTCTGCATTGTTCTTTAATTTTAGTTTGTGTTCTTGCATGTTTTACTTTGCACATACCAACTGTTTGACAAAATTCCCCCTTATTATTACCAATGATTTGAAGCTAGAACCATATTGATCGTGTCTCTGAGTCGACCTAGGTTAACCCTGTGCTGCAGAATTAGCTTAGTTAAATTGTTTTGAAGCCACACGACAAACGCATATCAGGTAGCTGTTAGGTTAAGCATTAAAAGATGCAATAAATGGTTACAAGCATACACTTCTATCCCTAGTCAATGTAAAACTTGTCACTTTACCCAAGTCCAAGCGTAGAATCCCAACATTCCTATTGTAAACTCTAGCTTTCAATACCCAACTAGAGTGATCAGTTCCAGCAAGATAGAAACATGCATGTAATCAAAGTAAAGTGAAATAACTTGATATAAATGAAGAATAGCATCCAATAAAATCCAAAGGAGGTTACATTCGGTGCTTGGCCCTAACTACAATATAAAATCAGCCAAACCTCATTGTAGTAGGCTGTGTTACAAAAAATGGCATACCCAGCTGAAGTGCAAGGAGAAGAAGATGGAGAAGAACCTCCACTTGAGCCTCCAACTCCTTTTTACCCTAGCTAAGGCACCCAAGCTTCTAAGACCCTATTTTGTGTTGTTTCCCTCCAAGAAGTCGTGCATTCAATGCTGAAGGTGGAGTATTTATAACCTAGCTTGTGAAGTCCCTGTTTTGCCCTTGACAACTTTAATTACAGAGCTTCTGTCGACCTGTGCCGCTGATGGCGCGAGATTGGCGCTCTTGGCCCGGGATGCCAGTGGTAATGGCGCTGATGGCGCCATCCTGGCGCTAATGGCGCGGATTTGGCACGGGTGGCGCTGACTTCCAGAGTCTTTGGCGCTTATGGCGCCATTATGGCGCTGATGGCACCAGAGTATTCTTCCAAGCATGGTTCTTTTCTTCTGATTTTTGTTTAATCTTGGCACCTTTGATTGATTTCCTGGCAATTTATCACATTAGCTCAAATCATAACACAAAAAGGGAAATTATCCATGCTCAATGCTCAATTCTTGCTTCTAAAAGCGTAAGAAACCTTATATGCTAGGCGCATATCAATACACAAGACACAACACATTACTTTATGAAATTTTAAAAGTTTTCATAAGCCTTCTGAAAGTGACAAAGGATATTCTGAGTTCTAAAGCTTTTGTCCCACATATTCAAATCTTCATGGTGTATTGAAAGATTTCTTGGGCAAGATTTCAAAGAAGCTTTTGGAGAGGAAGTTCTGAAACTTGTTTTTCATTTTAACTCTGATTGGTAAACCATATTCATTCATATTCATTGGATTATCAAGTTGTCTCTCTCCATTAACTTTGCTTGTAAATTCATTTTTGGATTTTTGGTTGTTTGTAACTATTACAAAATTTTCTTGAAGCTTTTTCTAGAGTGGGTTTCTCTAGAGGGAAATAGTAGAGAAGGGTTCTTTATGTCTTGATCACTAAGAGTCTAAAAGGGTTTTAGATTTTTCTTCTTTATCAAGGTTTGATAAAGGGTGATTGTTGTAAAACTTATAAGATTTAAAATTTGTAAATTGTGGAAGTCTAATCTAGTTTTGATTAGAAGAACTGGATGTAGCTTCTCTTGTTAAGAGGTGAACCAGTATAAGTTCTTGTATTGATCACTATCTTTTAATCTTTTCTTGATATCTTAATCTGTGATTCTTGGTGAATTATTTATTACTCAACAAGTTAAGTTTCTATAATTGTTTTCTTGGGCTGAGTGATTTGATTGATTGAAGTATTATTGGTTTAATTGTGATAAAGATCCTTTAACTGTGATTTTCTAAAGGTTTCCAAAAGGCCAAGTTTAAACCAATTCACCCCCTCTTGGTTATTGTGTGTATTCATATTGTTTTCAATTGGTATCAAGAGCAGGTTCTTGAGTGTTATTCAAGATCTCTATCTTTCTTTAAAAGAAAATGAATACCACAGAAATTACCTTCAAGGAGGGAGCCTTTCTCAATCGTCCTCTGATGTTTGAAAGAGAGCATTTTAGTTTTTGAAAAAATAGAATGTAGATTTTCATTCAATCAAATGTCCCAGGTGCTTGGAATGCAATAGAAAAAGGTTCGTCCTTTGGTTCCTATGAAAGCTGTTGGTAATAATATGATTCCCAAAGAATGGGATGGGATGACAAATGCTGAAAAGAAAGTTGTTCAATATGATTTTAAAGCTAAGAACATGATTACTTCTGCACTTTCTTCTGATGAATTCTTTAGAACTGTTAGGTGTAAAAGTGCAAATGAGATGTGGGAAATGTTTGAAGTAACTCATGAAGGTACAGATGAAGTTAGAAGATCAAGGAAGCATGCCTTGATTCATGAGAGTGAAATGTTCAAGATGAACACCATATAAAACATATCTCAGCTCCAAACAAGATTCACTCACATTGTAAATCATCTTCTTGGTCTTGGGAAGACATTTGATGCTGAAGAGTTAAACATCAAAATCTTGAAGTGTCTAACAAGACCATGGCAACCAAAAGTGACAACAATCAAGGAATCAAAAGATCTATCCAAAATGTCCATGGCTGCATTATTTGGTAAGCTTCTTGAGTATCAATTAGAAATGTCTCAGCTAACACATGCAGAAGATGTGGACAAGAAACACAAAAGTATAGCCTTGAAAGTTGCATCCTCTAAGGTGGATAAAGAAGAAGACTCAAGTGAAGAAGATGATGATGAGAACATGAACCTAATAGTAAAAAAGAGTGACAACAACACCACCACCAATTTCACTTGCTTTGAATATGGTAAGCTCGACCACATTAAATCTAAATGTCCTATCTTTTTGAAGAAGCAATTAGGTGAAAAGAAGGCAAAGAAAGAATGAAAGCCAAAGAGAGCCTATATAGCATGGGAAGACAATGACTCAACAACTTCTGAATCATCAAGTGAGAATGAAGAAGCAAATGTATGTCTCACTTCCACAATAAGTGAAGATGAAGAATTCTCAAGTGCTGAAACAGAGGTAAATTTTGAATTTGATCAAGTTGATGCTTTTCATGAAATGCATGAAGAGGCTCAAAAGCTTGCAAAATCCAACAATAGGCTAAAAGGAAATCTTAGATGGCATGCCACAAAACTTGCAGAAATGCAAACTGAAATTTGTAACTTGAAAGAAGCAAATGAAAGACTTGTTTCAAGCTACAAAATGAATGAATGTGTATGTGCTTCTTCTTCATCAAATGTAGACAAATGCAAAGCTTTACAAAAAGAGTTTGATATGTGATGGTAAAACCGATGAGGTTATTCATGTAGGTAAAAGAAAAGGTAATATTTATTTTCTCTTTATAGAACATGCATTCATTCATAACACTAATTTCCTAATAAGTAAAGTTGATGAATCTTGGCTATGGCATAGGAGGTAAACCAAGCTTATAAGAAAAGACTTAGTCATTGGCTTACCTAAACTAAAGTTTGAAAAGGACAAACTATGTGATGCTTGTCAAAAAGGGAAATAAACCAAAATTTCTTTTCAAAATAAAAATGTTGTTTTTACTTTAAGACCTCTTGAATTGCTTCATATCGATTTTTTTGGTCATTCCATAACTATGAGCTTAGGAGGTAATTTCTATGGACTTGTAATTGTTGATGACTATTCTAGATTTACATGGACTTTGTTTTTAAGATCCAAGGGTGATGCTTTCATTGCTTTCAGAAAATTAGCCAAACTTGTTCAAAATGAAAAGGGAAGCAAAATTATCTCAATAAGAAGTGATCATGGTGGGGAATTCCAAAATGAGCATTTTGAAAAATTCTGTGAAGAAAATGGAATCAACCACAATTTTTCAGCTCCAAGAACACATCAGCAAAATGGTGTGGTGGAGAGGAAAAATAGATCCCTTTAAGAAGGTGCTAGAACTCTTCTTAATGAGACAAATTTGCCTAAACATTTTTGGGATGATGCTGTAGGTACAGTTTGCTACACTTTGAATAGATTGCTAATGAGGCATATTTTGAAGAAAACTCCTTATGAACTGTACAAAGGTAGAAAACCAAACATTTCTCACTTAAGAGCATTTGGATGCAAGTGTTTTGTATTAAACAATGGTAAAGAATCTCTTGACAAATTTGATGTTAAAGTTGATGAAGCCATCTTCCTTGGATATTCATTACAAAGTAAAACAAATAGAGTTTTCAATAAAAGAACTTTATGCATGGAAGAATCAGTTCATGTTATTTGTGATGAATCTAACTCCTCTAAAGAGGAAAAGAAGTGTGAAAATGATAGAAGAGTATATACAATTCAATGGTTCAAAGGAAAAAAAAAGCAAGAACCAATTGCAGAAAAGGAACAATCAACACCTAACCAAAAGTCAAAGGATTGGAGAATTACAAGAGAACTTTCCCTTGACAACATAATTGGTGAAGTCACTAAGGGAGTATCTACTAGATCTTCATTAAGAAATCTTTGCTGTAATATGGCTTTTGTTTCACAAATTAAGCCTAAGAACATTGACCAAGCCTTACTTGGTGAACATTGGATGATTGCCATGCATGATGAACTGAATCAGTTCAAGAGAAATGAAGTTTGAGAACTTGTTCCTAGACATTCTTCTCACAAACCTATTGGCACCAAGTGGGTTTTTAGAAACAAACTTGATGAGAGTGCTATCATAGTCAGAAACAAAGCTAGATTGGATGCAAAAGGTTACAACCAAGAGGAAGGTATTGACTATGAAGAGACCTATGCTCCAGTAGCAAGGTTAGAAGCCATTAGGTTACTACTTGCATATATATGTTTAATGGATTTTAAAATGTTTCAAATGGATGTAAAAAGTGTTTTGCTAAATGGGTATATTGAGTAGGAAATCTATGTTGATCAACCTCTAGGCTTTGTTGATTTCAAATACCTAAACCATGTTTTTAAACTAAAGAAAGCTCTTTATGGATTAATACAAGCTCCTAGATCTTGATATGAAAGATTGAGCAATTTCTTGCTTAGCCAATATTTCATAAGAGGACAAGTTGACAAAACCTTGTTTATCAAGAAGTATGGCAATGACATCTTATTGGTTCAAGTATATATTGATGATATAATATTTGGTTCAACTAATCATTCCTTGTGCAATGAATTTTCTATCTCTCTGCAGAATGAGTTTGAAATGTCTATGGTGGGAGAATTGACATTCTTTATTGGACTTCAAGTAAAGCAAATGAAGGATGGAACATTTCTCAGCCAAACTAAATACTGCCTTGAAGTGATCAAGAAATTTGACATGGATAAAAACAAAGCTGCTACTACTCTAATGGCAATGATAACCGATGTCGTATCACTTCAAAACAATTAAACTACGCTAATTCTGTAGAACAGGATTAACCTAGGTCGATTCAGATACACAATCAATATGCTTCCAACTTCAATTCACTAGTAAATAGTGGGGGGATTTTTATCAAACAGTTTGCATGCGTGAATAAAAATTGCAGAAAAACGTAACAAAATAGAAACTAACAGAATTGATAAAAGGTATTCTAAAACAGATTTAAAATCATCAATCCAATTCACCAAACCAAGCAATACAGATTATCATAGTTCTTAGATAATGATTTTGTTGTGAAAGTTCATTCAATTTCATTAGAAGCAGTTCAATCGAATAAACCCCTAAATTAATTGAAACCATAAACCTAATTGAAATATCATCCAAATAATCTGTGATTAAAATTTGAAATTAGGAAATCAATCCATAACCTAATCCGCTTTCAATCCTAAACACATTCATAATCATGAAAATCGAATAGAGGATTGAAGAAGAAAGTGAACATTCACACAAAATTTGAAATACCAAACCAGAACTCAAATTGTCCTTGCTTGGGCTTGGATCCTTGGATTGATTGATTGTTTAGCCTTCCATGATCATCATCAATGAAAGCCCCATGAAATGAGTGCAAGAAAATGGGAGAAAAGAGATGAAAATGAAGAACAATGAAGAACAATTGAGAGAAAATAAGAGAAAGGGATTTAATTCTAAAAACTTCTAAAAGTCACTAAAAAATGTGTTTGTGCTAAAATGAAGTGTGTCCATCCAAATAACTAAAATCAATTAAATATAGTGACTGAGTCAGTAGGGAAGGATGGGTCATAATGAAGCCCAACTAATCTAACTAATTACTAATTACACCAATTTCGCAGCCCAAAATTCAAGTGCAGTGATTCTGACTTCCAAGCTGAAAATGACCCTCCAAATGATAGAATTGGCCTTGGCTTATCTCTGACAAACTTGAAGATATTTTCCTTATCTTTCTAGGGACAAATCATATGTTCCATTTGGAGTTCTGTAGAGTTCTCTAGGTCCTTTTCAAGGAAGATAGGTCAAGTAAGCAAAAACTCCAAAAATAAGCAACAATTATCAATTAAGCCCACTTGTTTGTCTAAGGAAAAAACTGAATTAGAATGGGAAAATAAAAGTCCAAGAGAAGTCAAATAAGCTAAGAAGAATAGAAAAATATTAAACTAAAAATGCTCAATCAGGCAACCTCAACTTACCTTGATTCAGATGAAAAGGGCAAGAAAGTTGATGAATCAAAGTATAGAGGAATGATAGGATGTCTACTATACTTGACAGCAAGTAGACCTGATATAGTGCTGAGTGTATGCTTGTGTGCTAGATATGAAGCTAATCATAAGGAGTCACATCTCACTGCTGTCAAGAGAATCACCAAATACCTCAAATCAACTCCAAAGGTTGGTATTTGGTATCCAAAAGGTGCATCACTGAACTTAATTGGCTATTCAAATTCTGATTTTGCAGGATGCAAACTTGATAGGAAAAGCACCAGTGGAACATGCCACTTTTTGGGAAGCTTATTAATATCATGGCATTACAAGAAGCAATCATGTGTTGCTTTCTCAATAGCAGAAGCTGAGTATATAACTGCTGGAAGTTGTTGTGCTCAAAGTTTATGGCTTAAGTAACAACTCCAAGATTTTGGTGTAGAGATGAATGAAATTCCCCAGCTGTGTGACAGCACAAGTGCAATAAACTATCAAAGAATCCAGTCATGCACTCAAGGACAAAACACATTGAGATCAGACATCATTTTCTTAGGGATCACATCCAAAAGGGTAGCATTAAAATTGAGTTTTTTGATACTAATAATCAATTGGCTGATTTTTTTACAAAACCCTTATCTAGAGATAGATTCTATGATCTTAGGAACATGCTAGGAATTCTTGATGAGTCTAATATATGATAGCATGTCAATGATTTGTTTGACTACATGATATGCAATCTAAATTGACATGCATCACAAGTGAATGAAATTCAAATCCTGCTGGAAAAACATTGTTCATACTGCATAATTCACTACCTTAATCGATTACTTCATGAATAAATCGATTATTTGTAGTTTAAAAGGATTTTAGAGACAAAAGATCTCTAGTGTAATCGATTACCAAGCTTATGTAATTGATTACGTGTCACTTAAAATGCATTTTCAAAATAAATTTTTTCCAGAGTAATCGATTACACTGCGCATTAATCAATTATAGTGTATTTTTAGTGCATTTCAAAATAAGAACTTAACTGGAGTAATTGATTACATAAGGAATTTAATCGATTACCAGTTGTATGAATGCTATCCAGAAACAGAACACATATGGAGTAATCGATTACGCTATCGAATTAATCAATTACCTGTTGCAGAAAGCTTTTTCTAAAACAAATTTTCACTGGAGTAATCAATTACTTTGCTTAAGTAATCGATTATCTATGGCGTTTCTGCAAAATTGCATAGTTTTCAAAATTTGTAACTGACATATCTTATCTTAAATTCAAATTTGAATTTGTGTCAATATCATTTAAACCTCTTGAAAGACGAAAATTAGCTGTTACAAGGTTTTAAAATTCAAAATTTTAACCTACAAAACTCTATAAATTCAGCTTTCCAAAGAGATTCAATTCACACTTGAACCAATCTTTTTCTTCTCTACAAAACTGAGCAAACTTTCTGTGCTCTGCCTCCTTATGATAATTCTACCCTCTGCCAATTCATTATTCAACCTAAAACACCATGTCTACCTCAAAAAGAACCAAAACCAACAAGAGGAAGGCTGGAGAATCCTCTAGTGCTGCTGTGAACAGGCTCTCTACTTGGTTCACAAATGAAACTGAGAGAATGAACTACATGCAGTTCAATGCCACTAAGCTAGTCATGACTCCTAAGTATCTTGAGCTTGACTGGTTTATCAATGAGGAATTTTGGTATGTTAGAGGCTCAAGGATTGAGGAAATTCCTTGAATTGAAGGGTACCTTTTACCTTGAATTGGTGAAAGTGTTCTACACTTGTGCCAAAGCCAGCATGGATGGAGTTCTTCGTTCTCAAGTGAATGGAGTTCCCATGGTGATTGATGAAGAAGTATGGTATGCAGTGGCTGGAATCTCCTCTACAAGAGTGAGGAGATTTGATGAAGAAATTGGGGGATATAATAAGATTGGCACATACAAAGGTATGTTGTTGGATCCCCAAGCTAGATTGAAGCCTAGATTAGGTATTGGAAATATGACTGGGGAAGATAGGTTACTGCATTACATCATAACCTATATCCTTACCCCCAGGCCTACAAACCATGCCCAAATCACAGATGATGATTTGTAATTGGTGTATGGTATGAATACCCCAACTCAGATTAATTGGGTTATTGTTTTTGTTGAAATAATGTTGAAAGCTTCAAGATTAATTAGCTATCACTTTCCATATGTTGTGTTAATCTCTAGATTTATAGATTATTTTAAGATTGATGTCTCTAATGAGATTGTAGACAATACCACAAACATCACCAACCTCATCAAAGAAAAGCACCTCAACAAGCTTGGTTTAATCAAGACACCCAATGAGTAGCTAATGGCTGGAGAACAAGCCCTACAAAAGGAAGCTGATGAAGGTGAAGAAGCTGAAGAAGAAGAGGATGTTGGAGTTGGTCCTTCACAACAACAATGGACACCATTTGAATTATTAATGATTCATAAGATGGATACTGTGCTGGCTCTGCATCATGAGCATAGAGCTGAAACAAATTCATCCTTGGAAGAAATTTCCTCTAGGCTAGAAAGTTTAGAGACTAGGACAAATATTCTGGTATTCTCTAGTTTAGTTTATGTAATTGTTTGCTTAATGGTGCTTCTGCTTTCTTCATTCTGTTATTATGTTTCTTGTACTGCCCTCTTGATTAATGAATAAATGTGTACTGTTCTTGCTTATCCTATGATCATCAAGATTATTATTTTTTTGTCTTTGATAAGCCAAAAGGGGGAGAAAAGGTCTTAAAGAACATATTGAATGGAAAATGTCTTAAGGAAACATATATACTTAAAGTGTTGTACTTAAACAAAGCAATAAAGGGATATACATGTTGCTCTTTATCTTAACCAATGTAAAATTACATAAGATAGGGGGAGCATATACATACAAATGAATGCAAATTGTTTATGCAAAGTATACTTGACACTTGTCTTGGCAAGAAGCTGGTTTCATTTTCAGATTATCAAGTAAAAGCTCTTGAAAATCAACTCCTTTAAAAGAACTCCAAAGTTCAACATGTTTAATTGATGTTTGGCATGATCAAAGCCAAAAAGAGGGAGATTGTTAGATACAGGGGGAGTATGAAGATGGATCAAGATACATGCTGAAGATGGATGAGTGTTTTAGCTTTGTACATGTCATTCAATTGAAGGCATTTGTAATTGGTTGATGTAGGAGAGAATCATCCTATGATCCTTTGCATTGCATAAACATTCATTGACTTGCATTCATGATTTTACAAAAGACAATGTTTGTGCAAAAGGTTTAAGATTTCATGATTGCATCAAAGCAAAATTATTCATGGTTTCAAGTTTTTGGGAAAACCATTTTGGACTGTGCTAATCGATTACCACATATTGGTAATCTATTACTTGAGCCTTGAAGAACCTTTTAATTGATTACCAACATTAAGTAATCGATTACTCAGTATAAACACAAAGTATGACGTAACTGTGATAATCGATTACTTAGTTCATTTATGAAAATAAGTATCCCTGTTGTAATCGATTACAGGTCGAAATAATTGATTACTTTGTTCATATATCCTTTCCAAAATACTAAAGAACATTTTAATCGATTAAATTTGTTTTTAATCGATTACATATGAAGTTTTAACCTATTACTCTGGTAATTTAATCGATTACATTCAGTTACAACTATTTTTTATAAATAGCTGATGGGTTTTCTGAAACTTACACAAGACACAACACATTACTTTACAAAATTTTAAAAGTTTTCATAAGCCTTCTGAAAGTGTCAAGGATAATCTAAGTTCTAAAGTTCTCGTCCCACATATTCAAATCTTCATGGTGTATTGAAAGATTTCTTGGGCAAGATTTCAAAGAAGCTTTTGGAGAGGAAGTTTTGAAACTTGTTTTTCATTTCAACGTTGATTGGTAAACCATATTCATTGGATTATCAGGTTGTCTCTCTCCATTAACTTTGCTTGTAAATTCGTTTTTGAATTTTTGGTTGTTTGTAACTATTACAAAGGGTTCTTGAAGCTTTTTCTAGAGTGGGTTTCTCTAGAAGGAAAGAGTAGAGAATGGCTCTCTATGTTTTGATCACTAAGAGTCTAATAGGGTTTTAGATTTTGTTCTTTATCAAGGTTTGATAAAGGGTGATTGTTGTAAAGCTTGTAAGAACTGAAATTTGTAAATTGTGGAACTCTAATCTAGTTTTGATTAGAAAAACTGGATGTAGCTTCTCTTGTTGAGAGGTGAACCAGTATAAGTTCTTGGATTGATCTCTATCTTTTAATCTCTTCTTGATATCTTAATATGTGATTCTTGGTGAATTCTTTATTACTCAACAACTTAAGTTTTTGTAATTGTTTTCTTGGCCTGAGTGGTTTGATTGATTAAAGCATTCTTGGTTTTTAATTGTGATAAAGATCCTTTAACTGTGATTTTCTAAAGATTTTCAAAATGCCAAGTTTAAACCAATTCACCCTCTTCTTGGTTAATGTGTGTATTCATATTGTTTTCAATTGGTATCAAGAGCAGGTTCTTGAGTGTTATTCAAGATCACTATCTTTCTGTAAAAGAAAATGAATACCACACAAATTACCTTCAAGGAGGGAGCCACTCTTAATCGTCCTCCGATGTTTAAAATACCAATTCACCCCCTTCTTTGTTATTGTGTGTATTCATATTGTTTTCAGGCATTTTCATTCTTTGGATGGTGTGGATCAACACTAGTTGTACCTTCAACCAGATCCTATCAACACTTGGACAAATATGAAGAGAAGATTTTTAGAGAAATTCTTCCCTGCATCTAGAACGACTTCCATCCGAAAAGAAATTTGTGGCATAAGGCAATTACCTAGAGAGACATTGTATGAGTATTGGGAGAGATTCAACAAGTTGTGTGCTACCTGTACTCACCATCAAATCAGTGAGCAATTATTGATCTAGTATTTTTATGAAGGATTAATGTTGATACACAAGAGTATGATAGATGCAGCCAGTGGAGGTGCTTTAATGGACAAGACTCCTCTTGCTGCAAGGCAATTGATCTCTAACATGTTAGCCAATTATCAGTAATTTCGTACTAGAGTTGCTGCAACATCCAAGGCTACTGCAAATGAAGTGTATGTTTCTATGGTTTCTGATGATTAGAGGTTGGAGAATAAATTGACCTAATTAACATCCTTTGTGAGACAACTTGCCATTGGTCAACAACAGAATGTGATGGCAGCTAATCAACCAAGGTTGTGTGGTATCTGTTGTGCACCTGATCATCCAACAGATACATGTCCCACTCTCTAAGAAACAGAACAAGCTGCTGAAGTTTTTGCCATACAACCTAGACAACCATTCTGACCTCAACAACAACAATATAATCCTTACTCCAACACTTATAATCCTAGTTGGAGAGATCACCCAAATTTAAGGTATGGTCATGGTCCATAACAACAATAGCAGACATAACAACAACAACCATTCAGACCTCAACAACAACATTATCAACCCTCCACCTGGAAATACCAAGCTCCCCTATTCAGACATCAACAACAATTCCAGCAGTATGCACCTATACCTGAACAACCTGTACATAACTGTCCAAGACCTACAAACTCATTTAACAGTTAGCTACAACTGTCAACCAGATGCAGCAACAAAGTTCTAGCAATATTCCAGCACAGCCAACTATTAATCCAAAAAATGTGAGTGCTATTACCTTGACGAGTGACATGGAGCTTTCAAATTCAACAAATGTTGGGGCCAAAATTGATGTTGGTGCCAAAGCAAATTCTACACCAAAACAAATTCCTCTACCTTTTCCTTTAAAATCCATTTCTGCAAAGAAAGTGGAGCTTGATTATGATCTTCTTGAAACTTTCAAGAGGGTGGAAGTCAACATTCCCCTCTTAGATGCTATCAAATAGATTCCAAAATATGCAAAGTTCTTGAAGGATTTGTGTAGCCATAAGAGGAAGCTAAAGGGAAATGAGCAAGTGAAGATGGGCATGAATGTTTCTGCACTTATACAGGGCAAAATTGTTGTTGCCATTTCACCATCCACCTTGCCACAAAAAATGCAAAAATCCTGGCACTTTCACTGTCCCTTGCACCATTGGAGATTGTATTTTTAAAGATATCATGCATGACCTTGGAGCCTCAATTAATGTCATGCCCAAATTAGTTTACAGATCACTACATCTTGGTAGTGTTGTCATCCACTTAGCCAACAAGAGTGATGTGCTTCTGTAACGCTCTGAAATTTTGATAAATTGAAAATAGATGTTTGATGTGATTGTTGTGTTATTTGATTGTTTGGTAAGTTTGGATTAGTTGAATGGTTGTTGTGTAAATTATCATTGTGCTATTGCTAGGTGTAGATGTCAAGTTATGTGGAGTTTGTTTGAGCTGCATTGAAGTGTGTGATTCTGAGTTTGACCCAAAACCTATTTTAGTAAAATCTTAATTATGGATTGATTAACCGTTGGATCATCTTCAAATTTAAAAGGTATGATTCTAACCCATATATGTAACGTTTGACGGTTGGGATTGGTTAAATAATCTCTTAAATTGAGATATTACTTTTTCATAGAAGCAGAAATTTTAAAATTTGGTCAGCTCGCCCAAGCAAATTTTGCAGGTATTTTTGCTCGCCTGGGCGAGTGAAGTCGATGTTAACTACGTCTAGCAGCATCAAGACCATAAAATGGGTCTTCTTCCTGCCTCAACCAGCACCTAAGCCTCCCACCACCTTCCTTCACCACCCAAGACCATCGGTGACCACCACAGGCTGTCGTTGCTTGCCACGAGACCTTGACACGAAGAAGAACCACTTAATCGGAGTGGAATCTTCGAAACTCTTCTCAAATTTTCGGTAGAGAACGGAGCTTCCAAATCCTTCTTTTTTGGTTTCCTTGAGGTAACCTTGGTTTCCTTTGTCTTCTTCCAGCTAGTTTAAGCTTCTCTTAGTGTCTCTTGTGTTTTGGGTACTGTTGTTGGGAGTTTTACACTTCTTTTGAAAAACCCTTTGATAATGAGATGTTGAAAAAGTCTTCTTTTTATGAAATTGATGTCATTTCTGTTATCCTTGTTGAACCCCGATCACATTGGTATGATTGGAATTTCAAAATGATGTCTTTTGATGTAAACTCCCAAAACACCCTTTTAGCCCCTTTTTGATTCGAGTGGGTATTTGACCCCAAATTTTAATATTGATCTTACCTTGGAAATCTATACTGAATTATCTTCAATTTGGTATGTAGAACTCTGCGTTCAGACAAGCACGCAAATTTTAAGGATTGCAAAACAACACCGTTAGGCTGCAATAAGGAGAACTTCTGGTTAGGTAAGGAGAGTTTATTATTTAGTTATAGTTTTGATACCATAGTTAGGGGCCAAGGAGTCCAACTATGAGGATATCTGCCTGTCCTTGTTGTGTGCTGGTTTTCAAGAAAAACTAAGTTTTTAACTAATGGAATGCCATGTATTTATGATTGATGTGTGTTTGTCCCTATGTGTGTTCTTGTTTTCAAGACAAATGATGTTTTTAACTAATAGGATTCGGTGAAATTATTATTGATGGATAAAACTGTGAATGATGTTGTTGTTGTAATTGATTGGATTTTTGGGTAAAGTCTTAATTACAAAGGAGACTCTGCCCAAAATTTTATAATATGTTTTCCTATTTAATTCTTTATTAAATTTTTAAAATGGGCATAAGAGTGTGTTTTATATATTATAGTCCTCCTCTTTAATTTAGAATTTTCCTAAAAATATCAATCTTGTGATATGATGAATTATGAATGTATGAAATTTGGGTTGTCTGAAGACCTGGGGAATGTGAATCTCAGGCATATGTATTATGTATAGATGTGAAATGTGATTGCTTGTGATGTTGTTGATGATTTTGAAATTGAGATGCCATTGATGTAGTTGATGATGTTTAAATGAGATAATGTTGATGTAGTTGATGATGTTCAAATAAGATAATGTTGACATGGTTAATGATGTTGAAATGAGATAATATTGATATGCATGACGATGATATTGAGATGATATGATATTGAGGTTGATAATGACATTAATGATAATGTTTATGTGAACAATGTCATTGTTTGTGGATATACATGGATACCCATGGGGGGTGTATGACGGGTTACCCTTGCGAGGAAGGATTTGTTCTTAGCCAGGTCATACATTGATGATGCCCATGGTTGTAGGCTGTGTATGTGCACATGAGGTGCAATGACCAGTTAGTTATCCTTGCGAGGATGGATTTGTTCCTAGCCACGGTTAGTGCATCGGTGAGCCCACATTGGTGTGTTATGTATGTACATGGGGGGTGCATGACAGGTTACCCTTGAGAGGAAGGATTTGTTGCTAGCCAGGTCATGCATTGATGATGCCCATGTTTCATACTTCATATTGTAGGGATGGAAATAGTATGAAGACACTTGCGTACCTGTGGGTTTCAGTGGGTTGAAAATGCAGGTACTAAGGGGTCATCAGGTTTGGAATTCCATAGCGACGCTGGCTAATCACCTTAGAGGGGGGGATGGCCAATTCACTACAGGGTGGCCCTGATAGGCAGTGAATCATTTTTCCTATGAGAGGCTATTTCCGGGATATGGTACAACATTGCATGCTGATAGATGAGTCAGGTGCATGTATCATTTTATGCATGATTGTTTGAGTTGTGAAATGCATTGGATGATTGGTTTGTTGAGTATGTATTGGAATCATGGATTTTTGTTAATGGTTGTGGTGGGTAATGTTGTTTCCTTCCCAATTGCTGTTATCTGATGTTTGTTGGTTTTATATAATAAAATCACCCTTGCATTTGTTGTACCATGTGATTGGTACCTGTGATGATCACAAACTTTCGTTTGTGTGAGCAGATGAGCAGCAGTAGGTGACCTTGGAGGGAGATCTTCTTTTTGGTTGGAGCCACCAAGCCGACGTGATGACGTTGGATTTCTTTTTGGGGAAAGAGTTGTGTTTTGTTAATCAACTCTTTCTTAGTTAGTCTTTGGCTTTTTGTTTGATATGTAATTTTAGGTGTATATAGATGTAAAACTAAAGGAAGTTCTAACATGTGGATGACATGTACTTATTTAATATATATGTACATATGTGTTTTAATTAGGTAATTGTAATATTTGTATGATAATTGTATTATCACAAAAATTTACCATCATTTTCATAATCAAATTAATGAAGTTTTAATTAAAAGTTAAATTTTGTACGTTAAGAGTTAATGATATAGTAGCGACGAGGCGGGTCGTTACAACTTCCACTTGGAGTTATTAAAGATGTGCTGGTGCGAGTAAATGATTTGATTTTTCCACTATCTTTTTAAATTTTGGTTATGGAGAATGAGTCTTCCAACCATGATTCCACACTGATCCTAGGGAGACCATTCTTGATGACAGTCAGGACCAAAATTGATGTGCATGCATGAACTCTTTCCATGGAGTTTGGTGATGATGTTGTCCATTTCAACATTTTTGAGGCCATGAGACATCCTGTAGAGGAGCATTCTGTCTTTCTTGTTGATATCATTGATGTTGCAGTAGATAGTGTAGATATTTGTACAAATTTACTTTCTGATTTTTTTGAGTTTTCTGATGCTGATCTTGGTTCTTTTAATTGTATCTGTGATGATTATGCTATTGTGTGCATTATTTGTGAACATATTTCCTCTGCACTTCACTCTGATTGTGTTGTAGGTACATGTGCAGGTGCTGATTCTCCTATCTCTCTTCCATTAGCGATCAACCTTCCTTTGCCTTCAACCATTCGGTCACCTTCCTTGGAGTCATTAGAAGCTCCCAGTCCTCATATCTAACAATCTGTCACTTGAGCATGAAGAGAATTTGCTGCATATTTTAAGAGGACACAAAAAGACTATTGGATGGACACTTGTTAACCTTCCAGGAATAAATCCTTCCATATGCATACATCGGATACTCTTGGAGGATGATTCTAGACCGGTAAGGCAGCCACAGAGGAGGCTAAATCTCACTATTCTTGATGTGGTGAAGAAGGAGGTGATGAAGTTACTAGCTACAGAGATCATCTATCTTATTTCAGATAGCACTTGGGTTTCACCTGTCCAAGTGGTCCCTAAGAAGTCGGGTATCATTATTGTGAAAAACCAAGATAATGAGTTGATTCCGACTAAAGTAGCCAACAATTGGCGAGTTTGCATTGACTATAGGAGACTTAGTTAGACAAATCGCAAGGGAATTTCCCTCTCCCATTCATTGACCAGGTTCTGAAGAGTTTGGCAGGTAAATCAAATTATTACATTCTTGATAAACTATCCCATGTCATTGCTTATGCTTCACGTACTTTAGATGCAACCCAAGTTAACTACATTACCACTAAGAAGAAGCTTTTGGCTATTTTTTTGCTTTAGATAAATTCAGATCTTATTTGCTTTACTCCTATATTACCGTCTTTACTGACCATGAAGCTTTGAAGTACCTATTGAAGAAGCCTGATGCTAAACCTAGATTGATCAGGTAGATGCTTCTTCTTCAGGAGTTTGATATTGAGATTAAGGACATGAATGGTGCAAAAAACTTGGTTGCTGATCATTTGAGCATAATTGAGGGACCTATTGAGTCCTTTCCTATTAGGGATAATTTCCCTGATGAGCATTTGATGCATTTGCATTCATCACATGTTACAACTTGGTTTGCTGACATTGTGAATTTCATTGTTGCATCTATTGTTCCATGTCATGCATCTTGTAACAACCGTTTCTACTTCGCTTTTATTTCGTATTTATTTTTATTTTTAAAAAAAAATAGAAAAAAATGAAAGTTCCAAAAAGTCTCGGTTTATTTTAAAAACGAATTTAGAAATTAAAGTTCAAATGAAAATTTCGTTGTTTTACGAACGAGTTCTACGCGTTATTTAAATTAAATAGCTCATAACGTTCATATAATCCATTCATTATTACTTATCCAGAGTCCCATATATAAACAGTCCACAATACAGCACAAGCATAGATCATCAAAATCAGGCAAACAGCACATAATCTTCATCCTATCTTCTCGTACGGCATCCATATCGCTGCTTTTCTGCTCGCCCACAATGTGGGGTCATCACAGGTGTCAACCACCAGACACAACACAGGGTCAGTCTTGATAAACAAAATTTAAATATTAACAGATATAAATATACGTAAAAAGTGAATTCAGAGGATTTATTTAGTACGTGTACTAAACATTATTATTTCCTCCTCATGTATCATCTCTTCTCTTCTCACCCACTCGTCATGAAATGAAAGAAAATGCATGCTCATCTTAGTACATGATGCATGACTGAGATCTCAGCAACATCTAAATAATTGTGGCCACTGTCAGATAACCCCACCCTCACCTTAGTGGAACGAACTTATCTAGACAGTCAGGGTAGCCCAGGGGCGCATAGGAATGTCACCTCCACCTATGTGATCATCATGGTGGTGTGGTCCTCCCTGTCTCAACTACCCCCAAGTTCAGAAAACATCACAGCTGAACGCCTAGACTCAGTTTAGTTATCTGACACCTCTCTTCATGAGGTTTAACATCATCAGCAACTTGTACCCCACCGGGTACATGCACATGGAATGCATGAATGATTCATTTTTCATTTTGTCAATTATTATTTTATGTTTATCACAACTCCATCACCCATCACAGATCATCATTACAGTCTCATCTCAACATCACAGATCATCATCACAATCTCATCTCAACATCACAGATCATCACATGATACACTTTCCACATCATTTCAATCATCTTGATTCATGTATAGATACTCTTTTCATCTGATTTTCTCATCACTCATCACGTATGCATTCTTTTGAATCACATCAACATGTTAGATTTTCATGGTTCACTACAACATCATTATTTGTATTCATTAATCACGTTGTGAACTTTTATTTCTTTAATCCTATATCATGAATCACACAAATACATCACACCACTTAATGCTTCATTCCATAAATCTCGGTCATCATACCACCACAAGCAAACAACAATTTACATACAGCAACAGCATACATACAGAATTATTATTTTACAACAACTAGCAACAACAGCAACAACATTATACAGAATTATTAATTTTACAGCAACATACAGATTTAATTACTTACAGTAACATACAGATTTAATTACTTACAGCAACATACAGATTTAATTACTTACAGCAACATACAGATTTAATTACTCTTTTAAAATACAGTCAAGGAATGAAAACATACATTAAACATAGCTTAAGGAACCATATATATTTTGTCCATTAAAATTAGACCAAACAATTAGTCAAAAGAATATGAACAACAAAATACACACTCAAACAAATTTATAAACAACAAAGTGTTTAAACACATAGGTACCAATTAAGGAGTTATTTAGCCAATAAACTTATTCAAAACTCCTCTAAAACATAAGTCTAAACTATTAAACTTTACACCTAGAAAATTAAATTTAGTGTCAACTTTCCAATTAATTTATCAACTTAAAACGTTATTAAACTAGGCAAGATTTAGAGTTAATATTTACACTTTGATTCATCAAGACTTCCCTATAACTAATTTTAAAACTTCCATCATGACAAACTAATTTGAAGTTCTCTTAACTTAGCCTTAATCCTTAAACTATTCTAATCAACTACTTAAGCAATAATATTTGAACAAATAAGAACTAAGAGTTTAATACAATTTAACATAAATGAATTGATTCTTCTCTTTCTTTTCTATTTCTTTACTTAATTCTTAACTTAATAAATTAGTAAGCTTAACTATGAATTAATTAGAGGTAAGCTAATATTTAAATTCTATTTATCAAAACTTCCCTTACCTTAATTATTTCCTCAATTTGAACAAGCTAGCCTCCTTTGGTTCCTACTCCACGTGAGCTTGCTCAAAGCTTGGAAGGATTTCTTTTGGTGCAAATGATAGCTCAAGATGGGTACACGGTTAGAGCTTTGTAATTCCTAAAAGCTAAAAACAAAAGGCAAGTAGTAGGGCTTAAGGAAGTGCACGGTTTGGTGCCTTAAAATTTGGTTTCAAGAAAACAAAAACAAAAGGCAAGGGAAGGGCTGCACGGTTTCTCTATGGCTGACCCAATATTGTTCCCATTCCCTTATATAGCTAAATCAAAAGATCAAAGCTTGCTTGCATGGATGGGAGGCTTAGGGATAAGTCCATGTGACTTTTATTCCTTGCCATTTAATGTTGATTCCTCTTGTTCCCTTTCAATGCACGGTTAGTCATAGGCTTGGAGGAATCCAATTTGCATTTTTCTTCCTTGCATTTAATGTAGATTCCTTTGGTCTAAAAAAATCTGCACCATGCTTGATTTTATTCCTTGGCCATTCCACCGTAGCAAGCTTCTTGGTTGCCAAATAATGTTTGCTTAGTTTATGCCAAATAATTTTTGCTTTATAGCTTGTTTTCTATTGGTTGATGGCCTAGATTCCTTGACCCACTTCTTTCAAATAAGTTGCACGGTTTGTAGTTTCTTTGGGATGAGCTTGAGTTGATTTTTTTTTTCTTCATTTAATGCATATTCTTCTTGTTCCATAAGACTTCTACTTGCTTGATTTTGATTGGCTATTCCCTTTCTTTTCTGGACTTTGACCCCAACCATCTTGACTTGGCTATTTCAAACATGCTCTTCTCAATTTTGTGGGCTGCCATGATTTTTTTCTACTTATCACCGTAGCATCCTTTCTTTTTAAGCCAAATCTTACACTTATGAAATATCCATCCTATTTTCTTATTGGTCAATTTCTTCTCAATTGATAAAATTACTAAACTATCTTAATAATGATATCTATTTATCCCAAAATTAGTAGAAAATTTCAAAGATTACATCCATCATTTTCCTATAGTTTTCTGATACTTAAGTTAGTCTGTTTTGAGCTCTTTTTCAAAATTTCTATAAAAATTCCTAAAAATTACTGTTTAGGATTTTCTACCCCTAATCATGTTAATAATGTGTTTTCTAAAGGTGTTCTATCCCATACTCAGGTTCCCACGATTTTCTAAAGTCATCTTGGTCAGTTTTGACCCAGGGCATTTTGGTCATTTCTAAAATGTCTATGGGTATTTTCGTCCTTTTCCTTAATTTCTTTTGTACTATCACTAGTTAATGCCTTACCCTAATAATTGACTGTGATTCCAAAATTTTGGGGTGTTACACATCTAGGTCTCAAATAGATAAACTTAAGAGTGATACTAAATATTATGCGTGGGATAATCCTTCTTTGTGGAGGTTTGGTAGTGACCAAATGATCCGCAGGTGTGTGCCAGATCATGAGATTCAGTCTATTCTTTAGTTTTGTCATGGCACACTACCAACGGTCATTTTGGTCCTCAGCGGTCTACTAGAATGGTATTAGACTATGGATTCTATTGGCCCAACATGTTTAGAGATGGTCATCACTGTACCACCACTTGAAAGCAGTGTTAGAGAGTAGGAGGAACCATTAGACATAGGCATGAATGCCTAGGCAACCTATTATTTTCTATAAGTCCATTTCATGTTTCTCATGGTTTTCATATATTTTTATTTTTGTTGATTATGTTTCTAGATGGGTTGAAGCCTAGGCCACCAGAACTAATGGTTCTAAAGTTGTTGTGGATTTTGTGAGATCCAACATTTTTTGTACGTTTGGTGTGCCTAAAGCCATTATCAGTGACCAGGGGAGCTACTTCTATAACAGGTCATCGATATCCTTGCTCCAGAAGTATGGGGTTGTGCATAGAATTGCTACAACTTATAATCCCCAAACTATTAGGCAAGCAGAGATTTTAATAGAGAGATCAAACAAGTGTTACAAAAGGTAGTGCAACCCAATAGGAAAGATTAGAGCATGCTACTTGAAGATGCTCTATGGGCTCACAGGACCACTTACTGAACACTTTTGGGGATGTCTCCTTATAGGGTGATTTTTGGTAAAGCATGCCACCTTCTGGTGGAGATTGAGCATCGTGCTTATTGGGTAGTGAAAAGTTGTAGCATAGCATTTGATGAAGCGAGTATCAAAAGGAAGCTTCAATTGCAAGAGGTTTCATGACTCTAGGATTCTTAGGAAGGAGTTCCATATATGCCAAAAAGTGATCTTGTTTAACTCTAGCCTCAAGCTTATTTTCGATAAACTTTGATCTAGATGAGATGGACCTTTTGTTATTACTAATGATTTTCCCCATGGTGTAGTTGAAATTAAAAATGAATTTACTGGCAAGGTTTTCAAAGTGAATGGTCACCAACTCAAGTTATTTCATGAGAGCCCTCAAGTGGAGGAGCAGTTTGTGGCAGACCTTTCTTTGGTCTTACCAATTTTATGTGATGATGTGCCTTGAATGATAAACACCTTTTCATTGGGAGAAATGTACCATTTTTTGTTGGATTGAGAGGTTTCATGCTTAATGTGAATCATTGTTGTAATTGTTGAAATGATAAGTAGGCTTGAGAAATAAATTTTAAGGTGGATCATGTGTGATAAAATTATGCCTTGAGAGTTTTTGGGCCTTTGTGGATGAATCACATTATTCCATTCATGTTCTTTCATGTGTGATTGTACCCTTGTGCTAGATTACTCTATGTTTTGCCTTGCCTCTTTTGACATTCCTTGTTGCACATGCTTTGATTGAGATGACTTAGGCCTTCTTTCTTTCAGCCACTAGCCAAATAAACCTATCTTGGCATTGTTATCCATGGTCACCCTTGTTTAGCCTTTAACCTTTTCTTTCTTGTGTAGCTCATTCTAAATCAAAAAGTGGAAAATCATGTTATCCTAACTTTAGGGGGAAAATGGGCCTTGGAATTGTTTTGGGAGTGGGTTTCAAACAAGTGTGGGGTATTTGTATTTTGTTTTGATTTGGAAGAAAAGAAAAAGAAATGAAAAGAAAAGAAAGAGTTTAAAAAGAAAAAGTTAAAAGAAAAAAAATGTATAAACGAAGAAAAAGAAAAAAAATATAAGCAAAGAAAAAAATTGCAATGAAAGTGTGTTGTGGTTAATTTTCATCCTTTCAAGTTCTTTTTTTTTTTTAATTTTGTTTTTCTCCACCTTGTTTCTTTGTTTCTACCCCTCTTTTTACTTGTTGGCTTACTCCCCATTGCCCTTCTTTTCTCTTAATTTTAGCCTAAATATCCTTCTCTTATCCACCGTTTACCTAAGCCATATATTACAAACCAATAAAGTCCTTTTGATCTTTTGATGCATGAGTATTTTACGTTGAATGAATTAGAGTCTCGTTAAAATTTGGATGTGCTAGTTACATGTGGTATTTGATTGTAAATACAAACCCATACACATTAGATGAGGTTGAGTGTTGTTCTTTGAGAGATTTATATCACCTTGGTGAATTCTTAATTTTAACTTGACTATGTTTTCACTTTACACTTTGTGATCATGTGTTTATGGATTGGTTGTTACCTTGATACCATGCTTCCATTTTTCATCTTTCTCACTTTGCGACTGTTAGGATCCATTGAAAAATGTGTGTGATTGAGTGTTTTTAGTTTAATATTTTTCTATTCTTCTTAGATTATTTGACTTCTCTTGGACTTTTATTTTCTCATTCTAACTCAATTTTTGTCTTAGGCAAACAAGTGGGCTTAATTGCTAATTGTTGCCTATTTTCAGATTTTATGCTCACTTGACCTATCTTCCTTGTGCAGGACCTACAGAGATCTACATAACTCCAAATGGCACATATGAGTAGTCCCTGGAAAGATCTACAACTTTATTAGCGATAAGCCGATGCCAATTCTGTCATTTTGAGGGTCATTTTAGCTTGGAAGTCAGAACATCTGCACTTGAGTGTTGAGCTGCGAATTTGTGTAATTAGTAATTAGTTAGATTAGATGGGCCTAATCATGGCCCATCCTTTCCTACTGACTCAATCACTATAAATTAGTGCAATTAGTTAGTGGATTGACAAATTTCATTTGAGCACAAATAGAATTTGTAGTTTCTTTTAGAAGTTTTCAGAATTAAAAAGTTATTTTTCTTTTTCTCTCAACTTTTCTTCATTATTCTTTATTTTTCTTCTTCCTTTCATCTCTGTTCTTCTATTTTTCTCATATAAATTTTGTGGCTCTTCCATTCGTGATGATCATGGAAGGCTAAACAATCAATCAATCAAACGATCCAGTTCAAGAAGGGAGAATTTGAGTTATAGTTTGGTATTTTAATTTCTATGTGAATGTTCATCTTCTTCTTCAATCCTCTTTTTAATTTTCATGATTATGAATATGTTTAGGATTGAAATGAATTAGTTATAGATTTATTTCTTAATTTTGAATTTTAATCATAGATTGTTTGGATGATATTCCAATCCGCTTTGTGATTTCAGTTGATTTAGGAGTTAATTCGATTGAACTACTTCTAATGGTATTGAATGAACCTTCATAATATGATCATTATATAAGAACGATGATATTTGTATTGTTTGGTTTGGTGAATTGGATTGATATTCTTGAATCTGTTTTACAACACCTTTTATCAATTTTGTTAGTTTCTGCATTTTTCTTCAATTCTTGTTTGTGTTCTCCAATTTTTATTCATTGCCTACAAACTATTCAATTAAAATCCCCCTATTGTTTATTAGTGAATTGAAGTTGAAACCAAATTGATTGTGTCTCTGAGTCGACCTAGGTTAATCCTGTGCTACAGAATTAACGTAGTTGAATTGTTTTGTAGCGATTCGATAGTCGTTATCAAAACTAGCGCCGATGCCAAGGACACGATTCATTGTGTGCCAACTTTAATCCACTCATAATTAGATAATAGTATAGGAACCATTGATATTAGTATAGTATAATTTCATCAGTCTAAAAAAAGATTCAAAATTTCAAAAATTTGTTTCTAGACAATAGATAGAAAATATATAGATATAGATAGATAGATAGATATAGATAAAAACAAAATTTCAAAATTTCAAAAATTTGTTTCTAGAAATTAGATAGAAGATAGATAGATATAAATAAAAAAAATTCAAAAATTCAAATTTTTTTTCTAGATAATAGATAAAAGAAGATAGATATAGATAAAAAAATATTCAAAACTCAAAAAAATAACTTTTAGTCATTTACTCTGGTGTTTTTGAATTAAAAAAAATTCAAAAATCAAAAATAATTTTTAGAGATTTACTGCGGTGATTTTGAATTTCCAAAAAAAAATTTTGGGCCAATTTTTCATTTTTAATATAGATTTAGCAAATATTATGAATAATATTCTGATAGAGTAGTTGTCTGTTACTTCTGTTATTTCTGTGATTTTTGTCTCTAATGAGTTGAACTGTGCATGACTAGGTCCCAATCAAGTGACTTGCATTCATATGGTCCTGAGATAGATAGGACATTTCACAGATTCAGCAAAAATAACAGTAATCTAGATAAATTTGATAGTGTAGTTCTAGATACACTACTACAAACAACGCTTTCTATATCGGTTATTTGACCCATTCGATGATGGTTGTTAGACTTTTGGCAAGCGTACCAATTGTCGTTGCAGGTTACAGAATTTATAAAAGATCGTCTCCACAGGGACTTAAGTTACTCAATTAATTTAAATAAAAGTAACAGTTTAATAGTTATGTACAACGAGTATGAGCGAAATTTTATGTGTTTTGTGAAAATAACGGAAAATAACTAAAAAGTACGGAAACTAATAAAATGAAATTAATTGAAGAGAACGTAGGATTGGGTTTCATCATTCATACCCTCATTATTCAATTAATATTACCATGCATAAATCATTTTCCATCATTACTGATGCACACATTAATTCACCCCGAATCGATCCCTCGCAGTCGAGAATTCTAAGGATATTTATCGAATATCGATCCCTCGCATACGAAGTAAATAACCTAGCATTACAATCATAAATCACGTGCTATTTGCATCTAAACGTTATGCTGCATTCCTAGCAATGTAACGTAAAGAGTAAAATCATTCAGTTCAAATCCTAAGAGTACTTTCCAGTGATGAAGTAGAATCAAGCATTAAGAACAGAATGAAATCATCAGAATGAGTAGAAAAGATTCATACATATATCAAATATCAAAAGAAATACATAAAGGTAAGAAGATTACATCCAATCCTTAAGAGAAACTAACCAGTCATGGTGTAGAGCAAGAGATCAACAGAAAACATGATGAAGGTAGCGATCCTCGGCCCGTTCCTGCAGAGTTTTCACACTCTTTTTCTCTCTTCTCTCACCTCTCTCTAAGCCTCTTGGGCTGTTCCTCTCATTCTCTCCCTCCAAAAATATGCTTCCATCTTCACCTTGCATGCCTATTTATAGGATTTGGTCACCTGCTTAAGCTCACTCGCCCAAGCGAGAAATTTGGCATTGGTTCACTCGCCTGGGCGAGCTAATACATTTTTCTGGAAGCCTCCACTCGCCTGGGAGAGCAACATACACTAGTTCCACTCACCTGGGCGAGTTAAAGACTTAACGATGAAGAAAGGTCATGGGCCTGGATGAGTTCTGGGCCATTTTGCTTCTGACACCTCCTAAGTTTGTTTTTTATGCCCCTTTTGCTTGCTTTGCTTGCTTGGATGCTTCAGATACCATCAGAACCTATCAAAATACAAAATATGATTGGACTAATCTTCCAAAATGTGAAAAAAACATTCATACAAGTACTAAATACAAATCAACTAGGTTTAGGGCAAGTTTACAAACAAATTTACTGAAGTAAAAAAGATAAGTGCTAGCATTGTAACCCTAATTTTACTAAAATAGGGTACTTATCACTCCCCTTAACCTAGAATCTTGCTTGTCCTTAAGAAAAGTATAATAATACTACAAATAATAGGAGTATAGAAGATGAACATGCTTTGTAAAGAATCAACTTTCTAGAGTGATTAGAACACATTTTCAAATAATCAACCTCGAGAATTGAAAACACAAAAGATAGAATTCACAGAAACAAATGAGATTAAGATCAATTTACATTTCATTTCTAAAGAACATCAGAAGAAACACCTGATTGTTTCAAACAGAGGAAAACCTCTCAAAGGTGTTTAATTCTCCCACAGGTAAATGTTTCTTCTCAATTCCAACACTGATATGTCATAGATCAATTTTGCAGTTCATTTCCCATCAAATCAAAATACATTTTTATCATGGATCATTAGGACTTTTAGGGTTGGGGCTGGCTTTGAAAGAAATCTTGGTTTTTCTGGATATTCAAAGTTACCTTAAGAATAGGAGAGCAAACAAAGATAAAATAAGCTATTATCACTTCCCATTTCTTTTCTCTTTCTACCAAGTTTATCAATGTTTCTTATATCAATCTCTCAATCACCCAACAATGTTTCTTCCTTTTCTTTTTCTTTTTCTTTTCTTTCTTTTATTTTCAATAACTTTAGCCACATTTTAAAACAAAACTTTTTTATCACATTAGCCATCCAAATGATAAAAGTTTCTAACAAAATCCCTTTTGCTCTCCTAACCCAAGGTAAGGTAGGAAATTCTTAACCTAGGTTAGTGTTCCAATAAAATCATAAGTGTTTAGGATCAAAAGGTCTAGCAAGTTATCATATACTGGGATAGCTTTTTGGCCAATGGCTTTAAAATGTTTCAAGAAGAAAGAAGGCCTAAATCATATTCATACATCATATGTCATGAAAATTAGAAATTCATTCAAAATCAACTCTAGATCATATCAATGAGGACCACTCAATACAATTTATGTGGGTGCACTCAATCACTTAAGATTAAGGTTTGTTTTCATGTTTTAAGTCAAATCAGTGTTTTCAAAAGTTGTTCATTACTAAATTCATGTAAAAATATCTACCTTATTTTGGTATTTAAGAAAGTCATTCCTTTGTTTTTCTTTCTCAAGGTTTTCAAAAATAAATTGAGTTCTGATCTAAAAAGCAATTTTCAAATCTATTGATTCTTTTCAAAACATGTTATGTTCCAGAAATATTTGTCTTTCAAGTCCAAAAAAGTTTTACTAAAACAAAAATTTATAAAAAATGTGTACTTCCAAAAAGAGGTAACCTTTTGTATCATTAGAGTTGCGCATAATAAAACCAATAAAAATCATATACGTACGTAATTATCTAAGAAAAAAGTAATTAAGGAAATAAAGTACTAAATTTAATACAAAACAGTAAAGAACATAAAGACTATGTCACAAATTTTTGAAGATCATGGTTTTGAGGAGCTCAGTCTCCTCCATTTGAAGTCATCAATAAAATCTGCCATGTCCTCCATTTGAAAAAGAATAGGCCTATTCCCAAGCCTTGAAATGATAGTTCTAATAAAGCAGATGATATGTTTAAAAACATAAGACATAAAATTTTCAAAAGTAAAGTTAAGAAATCTAATTCAAAAACATAAGACAAAATTTAAAGCAAAGCTTAAAAACACTAGGTTGCCTCCCATGAGCACTTCTTTAACGTCTTATTAGCTGGATGTCTTTGTTATGGCTCAGGCTTCTAGCAATTGGACAGCAATGGAGAGCCAATGGCTTCTATGTTTTCCTTCATAATTTTCACCAGTTTCTTTTCTTTTTCAGAAAGACTTAAATCATTGGTAACTGGTGTCTTTGAATCACCTGCAAGAAAAACATAATTCAAATGTTGAGGTACTGCGTTTACCTCCTTTATTGATTCTTGATTCTTCTTTTCCTCTGACAATTCTTTAAAGAGAGATTACTGGTAAGGAATTTCCTTGAAAGCATCTAGTTGTTGGAGACAATCTGATTTTTCATTTTCTTCATATTCATTCATCTCCTCAAATGATTTAGTTAATGTTTTCTCTGAACAATCTTTTCTTTGAATTGACCTCTTGGAGTTAGAAATTACTTCATTCAAGACATCCACTCTAAAACACTCCCTTGGTTCCTTTGGGTTAACTTGTGTGCTTGCTGAAAAAGGTCCACTTCTATGCTTAGATAGTTTTTCTGCAAGTTGTCCAACCTGAACTTCAAGATTTTTAATGGAAGCCTCAATATTCTTTTGATTTGTGATGGACATCTGCATAAACTGAGTTAGAGTATCTTCCATTTTTTATATTCTATCAGGCTGAGCTTGTTGTTGTTGTTGTGGTGGACCCCTATTTGAAGAACCTGCATAAGAGTTGTTAGAGGGACCTACAAAAGAAGAGTTAGTGGGACCATAATATGCATTACCATTTTGCTGCCTCCAGCCATAAGGCTGATTTGAAGCTGGACCACCTATGTAGCCTTGGTAATTTCCTTTGAAAGTTCTGTTGAGGTCTGGTCTGATTCTGCAAATAATGAGTCTCCTCTTGTTGGCATTCACCAGGTGTTTGCAGAAATTGTTGAGGAAGTTGCCCTATCTATTTTGTTAAGGCCTCTATTTTGTTAAGGAAGTTGCCCTATCCACAGTAATGATTTGAATCTCTCCCATGTCTCATAGATATGTTCATTAAACCTTTGGAAAAAAGTAGCAATTGCTGATTTTGCGCTTATGAATCTTGATGGAGGAAAGAATATGGCAATAAAATTTTCCTCCACTTCTTCCTAAGTGCTAAGACTTTTGTTTGGTTAGGATTGGAGCCATGTTTTTGCTTTACCCTTCAAGGAGAATGGAAAAGCTCTGAGATAAACAGCTTCAGAATCTTTGTTAGAAGATCCCATGGTACTGCACAGCTCCATGAAGGTAGACGAATGAGTGTATGGATCTTCATGGTCCATCCCTACAAAGGGATGTGAGCCAATCAGACTAACAATGCGAGCTTTGTAACACCCTGAAATTTTGGTAACTTAAAATATATGTGTGATGTATTCCTTGTATGATTTGATTAATTTATTAATTAGGATTAGTTGAAATGTTATGTGAATTATCCATGTGCCATTGCTTGATGTAAATGTCAAGTATGTAAAGTTTGTTGGAGCTGCGTTGTAATTGAGTGATTCCGAGTTTGACCCGAAAACCTATTTCAGTAAAATAATTATTCTAGATTGGTTAACCGTTGGATTATCTTCAAATATTAAATCAAGGTTCCTAACCCACGAGCCGCCGTTGCTTGCCACGAGACCCCGACACGGAGAAGAACCCTTTAATCGGAGCGAAATCTTTGAAACTCTTCTCAAAGTTTCAGTAGAGAACGGAGCTCTCAATCCTCCTTTCTTGGTTTCCTTCAGGTAATCTTAGTTTCTTTTGTCTTCTCCTAGCTAGTTTAAGCTTCTATTAGTGTCTCTTGTGTTTTGGGTACCGTTGTTGGGAGTTTTACACTTCCTTTGAAAAACCCTTTGAAAATGAGATGTTATAAAAGTCTCCTTTTTATGAAACTGATATCATTTCTGTAATCCTTGTTGAACCTTGATCACATTGGTGTGATCATAATTTCAAAATGATGTCTTTTGATGTAAACTCCCAAAATACCCTTTTAGCCTCTTTTTGATTTGAGTGGGTATTTGACCCCAAATGTTAATATTGATCTTACCTTGGAAATCTATATTAAATTGTCTTCGATTTGGTATATAGAGCCCTACGTTTGACGAAAACACGCATATTAAAGGATCTCCAAAACAACACTGTGAGGTTTTAACAGGAGAACTCCTAGTTAGGTAAGAGGAGTTTATTATTTAGTTATAGTTTTGGTACCATAGTTGGGGGCCAGGGAGTCCAACTATGAGGATATCTGCCTATCCCTGCTGTGTGCTGGTTTTCAAGAAAAATTATGTTTTTAACTAATGGGATGCGATGTATTTATGATTGATGTATGTTTGTTCCTGTGTGTGCTCGTTTTCAAGAAAAACTGCTTTTAACTAATGGGATGCGATGAATTGGCTTGTTGATAGATAAAACTGTGAATGATATTATTGTTGTAATGATTGGATTTTTGGGAAAAGTCTTAATTACAGAGGAGACTCAGCCCAAAATTTTATAATATGTTTTCCTATTTAATTCTTTATTAAATTTTTAAATGAGCATAAGATTGTGTTTTATATATTGTAGTACTCCTCTTTAATTTAGAATTTTCCTAAAAATATCAGTCTTGTGATATGATGAATTGTGAATGTATGAACTTTGGGTTGTCTGAAGACCTGGGGAATGTGAATCTCAGGCATATGTATTATGTATAGATGTGAAATGTGATTGCTTGTGATATCGTTGATGCTATTGAAATTGAGATGCAATTGATGTAGTTGATGATGTTTAAATGAGATAATGTTGACGTGGTTGATGATGTTGAAATGAGATAATATTGATATGCATGATGACGATATTGAGATGATATGATGTTGAGGTTTATAATGACATTGATGAGAGATAATGTTGATGTGAACAATGTCATTGTGTGTGGATATACATGGATACCCATGGGGGGTGTATGACGGGTTACCCTTGCGAGGAAGGATTTGTTCCTAGCCAGGTCATACATTGATGGTGCCCATGGTTGTAGGCTATGTATGTACACGTGGGATGCAATGACTGGTTGGTTACCCTTGCGAGGAAGGATTTGTTCCTAGCCACGGTCAGTGCATCGATGAGCCCACATTGGTTTGTTATGTATGTACATGGGGGGTGCATGGCGGGTTACCCTTGCGAGGAAGGATTTGTTCCTAGCTGGGTCATGCATTGATGATGCCCATGTTTCATACTTCATTTGTATGTGTGGAAATAGCATGAAGGCACTCGCGTACCTGTGGGTTTTAGTGGGCTGAGAATGCAAGTACTAAGGGGTCATCAGGTTTGGAATTCCCTTGCGACGCTAGCTGATCACCGGGTGGGGGAATGGCCAGTGCACGACAAGGTGGCCCTGATAGGCGGTGAATCATTTTTCCTGTGAGAGGCTATTTCCGGTGATGGTACCACATTGCATGCTGATAGATGAGTCAGGTGCATGCGTCATTCTATGCATGATTGTTTGAGTTGTGAAATGCCTTGGATGATTGGTTTGTTGAGTGTGTATTGGAATCATGGATTTTTGTTAATGATTGTGGTGGGTAATATTGTTTCCTTCCCAATTGCTGCTATCTGATGTTTGTTGGTTTTTATATAATAAAGTCACCCTTGCATTTGTTGTACCGCGTGGTTGGTACCTGTGATGATCGTGAACTTTCGTTCGTGGGAGCAGATAAGAAGCAGTAGGTGACTTTGGAGGGAGATCTTCTTTTTGGTTGGAGTCACCAAGCCAACGTGATGACATTGGATTCCTTTTTGGAGAAAGAGTTATGTTTTGTTAATCAACTCTCTCTTAGTTAGTCTTTGGCTTTTTGTTGATATGTAATTTCAGGTGTATATACACGTAAAGCTAAAGGAAGTTCTAACATGTGGATGACATGTACTAATTTAATATATATGTATAATGTGTTTAAATATGTAATTGTAATATGTGTATGATAATTGTATTATCGCGAAAAATTTACCATCATTTTCATAATCAAATTAATGAAGTTTTATTAAAAATTGAAGTTGCACGATTAAGAGTTAGTGATATCGTAGCGACGAGGGGGGTCGTTACAGGCTTCAATTCCACAACCTTTTTACTGAAAGGAGGAATGACTATGTTGTTGTAATGCTTTGGTCCTTGTTGATAAGCATAGTCACCAAGAGTCCTCCTTGGTGGTCTATTTTCTCCTCCTCCTCTATTAGCCATAATATCAATTTACATGTGGCTTTTTAGAGGAGAATTAAATAGAAGATTCAGTCGGTGACTTATTGGTTGGTTGTTTCTTTTTCTTCTTGTTTCTTTCTTTCAGTCTAGGTAATTTCTGGATCAAATAGCATTTTATCTGCAGGAAATTTACCTCACAAATATAGAAAAAATAGAACAAACTACAACAACCCGTAAGTACCGAGGTTAGTGAAAATAAAATATAACAAAAGAGAATTTATACAAAAATAAAACAAATAACAAAAGTAAAGAAAATGTCATGGGCGAGCTAATACATTTTTCTGGATGCCTCCACTCGTCTGGGCGAGCAAAATACACTAGTTCCACTCACCTGGGCGAGTTAAAGACTTAACGATGAAGAAAAGTCATGGGCCTGGACGAGTTCTGGGCCATTTTGCGTCTGACATCTCCCAAATTTGATTTTTATGCCCCTTTCGCTTGCTTTGCTTGCTTGGATGCTTCGGATACCATCGGAACCTATCAAAATACATAATATGATTGGACTAATCTTCCAAAATGTGAAAAACAACATTCATACAAGTACTAAATACAAATCAAGTAGGTTTAGGGCAAGTTTACAAACAAATTTACTGAAGTCAAAAAGATAAGTGCCAACATTGTAACCTTAATTTTACTAAAATAGGGTACTTATCAACGGTTCGAGAACCGTCGTTGAAAGGTAAGATATTCTATGACGGTTATTGAACCGTCTTAGAATGTGACATTCTAAGACGGTTGTTAGCCTAGAACCATCTTAAAATTCGTCTTTGAAGTTTTTTTTTTTTGTACAGAATTCTAAGACGGTTATAAGTAACAACCGTCTTAGAATGTCACATTCAAAGACGGTTGTTACCTATAACCGTCTTAGAATGTGACATTCCAAGACGGTTATGGGCAAAGAACCGTCTTCGAATGTCCACTTTTTAAGACGATTTTCCAGATAACTGTCTTAAAATGTCTTTTTTAAATAAAAAAATTGGCGTTTCTAAGACGGTTTTCTAGAGAACCGTCTTAGAATATCTTTTTTAAAAAATTAAAAATTTTCAATACATCAATTATTACATTGTACACAACGAAGCTATAAAAGATAATCTTATTCCATAAATTATGATAAAATTGTCAAACAATTAACAGACAATCAATTTATCAAGTTATGATTTAAAATAAATCCTATATCCCAAAACATAATTTAGATGATGATTGAAAGCCTGTGACTAACTAACTAACTTAGGTTGGTTCATTCATTTACACTAGCCTAGGTTGTGACTTAACATGGATGACTTGTTTTTGTCTGATGAACTGAATATAATTAATTAGAAAATGTGTATTTGGTGCAACAATTCATACCCATACAAGTAAAGTAATTTTAAGATGAGCAAGTTGAGACAGAATGTGGAAAAGAATAATTTAAGCAATATGTCTACCTGTTTGAAGTAATGAAGATGTGCATCCATGGTCCCACTGACAGCTTCCAAAAATTCAAATCTCTTCTTTGCTTCAACATTTGACAAGGTAGTAATTTGGACAAAAGACTCTTCGAGTTTTGTGAAAACATATGTCATGGTAACAGTAATTATTTATGTACTCTGATCAAATTAATTTATTAACCACATTAAATCGAACTTTCTCAAATGTAGATCTTGCACTATCAAGCTCCTAAAACATCTCCAAACATTGGAAGGATTAAAGAATTACATATACCAAAGTGAATCTAAGATGAACAAACACATCAAATAGACAAGGGCCTACCTCTTCTAGGGAAGTAGCTACACCAGTTTTTGTGCCTTTTTTTAGTGACACAAACCTTTCTGCAAGAATAGCATATTTGGCAATCATTACAGGAAAAAAATATTGCATCTTCTAACACTGTTGGCTCCAAAACAGGTTACTATAGGTGTGTTTTAGTAGATTTTGTTCATCTTATTAGTCAATTCAAATTGTTAAATTCATTATATATCCATTGATTTCATTCTACTTGAATGGATCATTATCATAGGCAGTATGCATAGCATCCATATTGTTCAAAGCAAGAGGAATCTAAATGGGAAAATTAGAAATAATTTGTGATTGAGAATGCACATGGTCATAAATAAGGCTAGCCTTGTCAAAGCGTTTCCGTGCTTGCTACATAAAGAGAGGATTCCTTAGGACAAAAACCAAGTGCATAACTTGCTCACAGAAATAAACTTGTGAAAATCCCCACACTCATTGTCCTTTGAAACCAGTTATACAAAAACATGAACAATGAAGCACATTTGATAATTCACGCAAACTTATTATGCTTATGATCTAGTTGCATGACCACAACAGAAGCAAATGCAATATATATCTATATCTATATATATATATATATATATATATATATATATAATAAAAATTTAATAAGGATAAAAAATTTAAAACTCTTATATTATAAGAATTAAAAAATTAATTAAATCAAATATAGAAAATGAAAAACAAGGCTAGCTCTGAGTGGTTAATGGATTTTGAG
>QARZ01040794.1:144416-176373 GCA_013407115.1 Glycine latifolia | reverse complement strand
CATAACAAAAACACCAAACTTAAAACAAATGTCAACCCATTATGATCTAAATTAAAAACACCTAAAATCAATATTCCACATCAACTCTACCAATTCAGTTAATTGTACCTTTTCAAATTAAACATAATAATATCAAAAAGCTCAGCCAATTCACTCAATTCAGGCAATCTGTCAAATTTTGTAACACAGCCAATTTATGAATTTGGCAATCCGTGTGAAGGGTACGGATTAGGCAATCTGTGGGAGCCTTATGGATTAGGTAATCCGTACACGGCTTACGGATTAGGCAATTCGTGTGAATCTTACGGATTATGTAATCCGTAAGATTCACACGGATTGCCTAATCCGTAAGCCTTGTACGGATTACCTAATCCGTAAGGCCCTAATCCCTGCTTACGGAATGACCAATCCGTATCCTACCCACGGAATCCCCAATCCGAAATCACCCCAGAAATGCTTACCGTTCACGTCGCGAACACCACCACCGACGGCGCAGCCCAACCACGATCACCAGTCACCTGCAACTCCAACGACCACCCGGAGCAATGCCACCACCATCACACCACCAGAGAGAAGAAGAGGAAATGAAAGAAGAATGAAGCCGAGGGAGAGGAAACGCGCACAGCTTTTGAACAATTTCAAAATATCAACCTAAACTAATTACTTACATATAGGGGTATTTTGGGTTATACACTATTATAATATGGTGTATGTTGAAAAACATAGTGCAGGATGAAAACGCCTTTTTGCAATATGTATGTGCTGATTTTTTTTTTTTTATCTAATATGGCTTGTGATGGGTACTGTTATTAACATTACCAAAATTACTATTTACACTACCCACATGGATAACTTTTTAATAATTTTCAAAACTACCCTTTCAATGGAAATACATTTCCATTGTATAACCATGTACAAAATCTACAATAAAAAATGTATTTATGTTGTAGTACAGGGGGTTGTATAAAATATAAAATGGAAACATGTTTCTCTCGTAGATTTTATACACAGGAACGTGTTTCCATTTTATTTTTTTTACACACTCGATTTTGTAATGAAAACATATTTTCGTTGTTGATTTTGCACATAGTTGTCATGCCATAGCAGAAATGCATTTTTGTTGTTGCATAGGAGGCTTGTACAAAATTTGAAACAGAAACACATTTTCACATACAAAATCTACAATAGAAAACGTGTTTCCGTATACAAAATCTAAAATGGAAATATGTTCGTTGTGGATTTTTTACACAACCCATATACGTACAACAAAATCATGATTCCGTTGTGGGTTTCAAAAATTAAAATGCTAAAATACAATTTTGGCCCCCCTAATTTTGTTAATCAATAATTTTGGTTCTCTTATTTTAAAATTAAAACATTTGATTCTCTTATTTTGAAATTAAGACATTTGGTCCCCTTTTTAAAAAAATAAGTGATTTTTAGTCCCTCCATCCAAATCAATAGATTGATTGTCAAATAATTAAAGTTGATCATTATAAAATTTGATATTAAATAAATTGTAATTTATTTTAATTAAAAATAAATTGAATATGGCAGCTGGATTCATTCCTCCGCACTCCCTTCCTTAACCTTCTCCACTTCGATCGTCATCTCTGAGCGCCAAAAGTCCACCTCATTGTCGTTATATGTCGACCTCAAACTCAGAATGTCGTCATACCAGCTTTCAACCAATCACTAACTATTAACTCCTTCATTAGCTTGAAATGAACCCAAACAAGCATAAATTTAATCATTGTGACGCAAACAAATAATAAATGACTAAGCAATTCCTGAACCAAGGTACATGCAAACTAAAACTATCAAAATCCATGCAATAAAAAAAAAGATTGCACGGCACGCAACCTATGGGTTTTTTTTTTTAATTAAAATAAATTTCAGTTTATTAAAAAATAAATTTTATAATAGTCAACATTAAATATTTGATAGTCAACCTATTAAGTTGGATGAAGGGACTAAAATCATTAATTTTTTAAAGAAGGATCAAATATCAATTTTAAAATAGAGGGATTAAAATTGCTGATTAACAAAACTAGGAGAATCAAAATTACATTTTAGCCAAATTAAAAAGACACAAACACATTTGTATACAAAATTTACAACAAAAACATGTTTCCACGTAGAAAATGCACAACGAAAACATCTTCATTTTAGATTTTGAACACACCCTTTGTACACAACAAAATCAGGGTTTCAAAAATTTTAAAAAAATGGAATCACGATTCTGTGTCAAAAAAAAAATAACTTAGCTTTTTCACGGATTGGTCTGACAAGAGAGGAGAAGCTGAATTAGGAAGGAGAATGGTTGGGGGTGTCATGAAAGATGAAGAGAGAAGTGAGAGCGGAAGGAAGAAGGGTAACAACTCCCCTTGTGATTTGGAGTGTGATTTACATAATATTTGAGTATCCTCATGCTGCTATACAACCTTTGCTCTTATCTGAAAGGAGAGGAGATTGAATATGGAAAGAGGGGCGATTAAATTCTCAAGGAAAACCAACTATTAATTATCATTATTATCTTATATATAATTCGACATCTAACTTTAAGCGTGGAATATCTTTTGTAAATACTGTTTTCTCCGTCGAATTTCCAACAAATTGAACAAAGACATTATTTTCCAAGATTCAACACGTGGGAAAGTAGCAATATAAATAGAGTATCCCAGTGCAGGTACAATAATTGGCAATCAAAATTAGAAAATCGAACCGATCAATTTGGGTCAACAAAATTTTCTTGGAATCAATTCCAAGAAACTGAAATATCACTATTCACCATCGGTAATAACTTCGAGCATGTCCCTTGAAATGGAACTATTTCTCCTTCTAACGCTACCTGTACACAACATTTAATTGTAAATATGATAATGAGTTTATGGCCAGATTTGGCACCACCGAGTCAAAGCTTTAAGACCCTGGCGCAATATTTTGTTGCTAAATCCAATCCTTCGCCACATTTCTTCCTTTCCCAGCAGTCATAAATGTGAAAACAAACCATCTACAAAGCAGCATTATCAAAATCAACTAGCAAAATAATTTATAGTAGGCTTTTCCTAATGCTTTTGAAGTGAATTAGAATTAAATTCCCCGAATGAACATAACCCTGAACAAGTTCAGAACCACAACGACTAAGTCCAATAATTTTCGTCTTCAATAAATGAAAACCAAGAGGAAAACATTTATGGCAGAAAACATTAATGGACACACAACTTGTAATTCGAATAAGGGACAAATAATCAAGAAAGTCAAAATATCTTAATCAAATGTTAGGAAGTACACCTAAACTTCAGGAGTTGCAGCATAGACCCATAGTTTAGAAGAATCAAAATTCTCTCCATCTGTTGCCGTTTTATACCAGCTCCGAAGTCTGTACTCAAATCCGTATAAATATAATCCTCTTAATTTGATTAAGATTTGAAAATATTAGCTTTGTGGCCAAAGGCACAGAAAACGGTTGAAGCTAACCAAATCATCTGCAAGAAATAAAACCAAACAGCATTTCCCTTAATTTAAGGAAAGTAAAAATCTAACATGATTTCATAATACTGGAGTCGTAGTCAACGCTAAAAACAATACTGCAGTTGTTTTTCATTTTTTTTTATTTCTCTTTATGTCAACACCTAACTAAGATGAACTTTAAATTCCCTCTTTTGCCTCATATGCCAGTGTACCATGAGATAATGCCAGCAAAAAAAGATAATAGAAGAGTTCAGAACATGCATTGAAAGAGAGAGGCAAAGACGTTAAACATTTTTTGTGTGCAGTTTCCGCCTAACCTTTAGTTGATACAATGAACTAGCAGAAAAAAAAAAACGTATAAGTTTCTAGTTTACAAAATAATTATGGACAAACTGACTCTTTTTTTATAAAAAGTAAAAAATAAAAAATAAAAAATAAAATAAGGACAATTTAACATAACATACGACAATATTCATCATGTTAGGGTGTAAAACAATTTACTATCATTTTAGATTCACCTTTGCCTAAAGAATACATTATGCTTTTGCTTCCCTACTCAATCTTCATGTTCATCTTCATCTTCTGAATCTGCATAAAGAAAATGTGCAGCAGTTCACAACAAGATACACAGTTAAAAAAAATTCTGGATTGATTGAACATTAAACAATTAATTTCTGATTCTGTGATAAGTACATCAAAGTGATATGTTATAAAAATGTCAAGTATTCATATCCATTTTGTCAACTTTAGTTTTGGTAAGCCTCTTTTCCCAATTAATAACTTCAGTATCCCCCATTGAGTGATGGAATTAAAAGAAAGACTACAAATTAAGCAAAAGTCAACTCTAATATTTCTAATCCAGATTCCAGATTGACTTCATAATACTCAAAGCCAGAACTTACATCTACAGTCATATATTATATTCTGATAGTTCCTGTTTCTCTCCTAATTATATGCAGATACTAGGCACAGGGGAACAAATTTTTCACAAGGTTGCTCAGTTAATGAAAAGTTTACATACAAAAGCCTAGCACAGAACACATCTTTCAACTTACCAGATCGAACATCTTCACTAACTTTTCCTCTTGCTTGGATTTGTTTAACAAGCATCCGAAATATCAACACCCACCAATAAATATGCATTACAAGCAAGCAGTACAGAAGACTATTGAACACATAATAATATATTGGACCATCCACTCGGTGCTTTTCCTTATCCAAGGTGAGCAGAACTTCATAGCTGGTAAAAAGAGAAGAAAGTAAAACAATTGAACAGAGGAACGCAATGAAATATGAACGAAGGACAGCTCTAGTATTACTCCTCAAACTGAATTGTTAAAATTTCTATAAAGACAAAACAAAATTTCTTTTACATTGCTTACAATAAGATTTACTTAGAAACTTACCCCAGTGGACAAATCTTGGTTTATAAATCTGCTCAAACAAGACAGCTAAAACCTAAACTCATGACCCAAAGTAAAAACAAACAAGAAAAAAAATGAAAAATGGATAATGGATAATGGACAGTATGAAACAGCTGAGCATGAAATAAAATGAAATTGAAATATTTTTTGAAAATGTCAATGCATCCTTATATTTGAAATTGATAATGCCTGGAGGGACTCTCAGAGAGACAGGGAAGGGGGTTGTGTTTTAAAAACAACAGTGCAATAATCCAGAGGTAAATCTATTGCAGACAGATATGACATTTTGTTTCTCTAACTTATCACAGCACTGACATTACCCAATTTTCCCAAATTCTTAAACAGTCCAAATGAGAATCTCCATGGCATGTGGATATATCATAGGAACTAAAGGGTGTGCAACAATACTTTTGAAAAAAGTGATAGAACTGGAACAGGGTATGATGAAAAAAGAGAAAGAATGTAACAGAGAAAGAAAGAGTGTATTCACTGGTGATGACAAAATTACAAAGCAAAACACACCCAGGTAATTCAAGGAACCTGAACCCTCCACTTATTGTCAAAAAACTTTCTTGGCTCTCTTTACACCTTTGGAGATTATAAAGTTTATTCTATATTCTGGCTACAGCCTGCCCAAATCAGAAATTAACTCCCACTAAGTAACCCTCATCTAGTTAGCTAACTGTTTCTTTTTATTTCTTCTCTTATAAATCTAACTAATAGAGGGACATATTCTATCAATACCCCCGCCCCCCCTCTCCCAATAACTGGCATCTTATCCTTGAGGTGGAAGTGAGTAAAAGCTCAGTCAACCTCTGAAGCAACCTCCCAACTGTTTTCATATTTGGTAAATTCTGCCAATTGATGAGAACCTTCTTTTTGTCCAACAGCATTTAATCTGGAACCCAAAGCCAACTCTAGAGAAATCTGCAGTTCATGGTCTTCAGTCGACATAAATGGTAAAGGTTGTGGCTGTTGTGTGGGGCCAACAACTTTCTTCAACAGTGAAATATGGAAAGCAGGTGAATTTACTATGGGCTGAAAGCTCTAATTTATAAGCAAATGCCCCCATCCTTCTTGAGATCTTATAGGGTCCATAAAATTTTGGGCTCAACATCTCATTCAATCTTTTAGCGAATGATCTCATCTTACATGGGTTGAAGCTTCAAAAAACCCCAGTCACCTTCCTCAAAAACCACATCTTAATTTCATGTCCAATTTGGAGAAAATTGTAGCTCCTCAAATTTCATCCAACAATTCTACAATGACCAAAATTGGAAAATTGCTAGGCATGTTAATATTGTTTAAAGTTCTATAATCAAAACAGAATCTCCACCCCCGTCCCTCTTCACCACAGTAATAGGAATGGCAAAGGGACTTACACATGGTCTAATGATGCTTGCCATCAACATCTCATTGACTACTTTTCAATCTCTGCCTTATGGTATTGGGTATATTTACATGGCCTTATATTTGGAATTTGAGCATCTTCTTTCAGCACCATTGCATGATATTGTCTCCTATGTGAAGGTAGACTTTGAGGGCCCTAAAAGACGTCTTGATATTTATCTAAATCACCGTATATGAATGTTGCAACTTCAATCTTTATCGCAGGTTGATCAGGAATATGATTAGGCTCCATAAATAAACCTTGTCCTTGATCCTATAAGGCTCCCTTCATGAGCTTGATGGATGTCAAGGTTTTAATTAATTCAGGTTCTTCCCTAAACAGCTTGGTTTGACCATCCACCTTAAACTTCAATTTGGAATCATCGCAATTAGCTTTGATCTCTCCCAACTCAGCCAACCATTCTAACACAAGGACTATGTCCACTCCCCTCAAAACCAAATAAGAAATTTTGCCGAATTACAATATCTCCCTAACCCCTTGTAGATTGATAACTGGGAGGTTTGGGAAGACAAACCCGTTTTCAACCCTTTTAGTTATGGTTAGCATTCCCTGGACATTCTTGTGCCTGTAAAAATATGCACACAGTTGTTTATCCTTTCCCTCAAGACTGTTTCCAAGAATGTTGTTACATCTGGCCCTAGCCATATTTTTCTCCTCAATGGTGCGTGCTTTATTCATCATCTCCAAAAGACTCTTCCTCTTATGCAATTCTGATTCTTCTCCTCCAACCCATTGGAAATTCTCATCAAATACTACTCTTCCCCCTTGATTGCTCTTGCTAGCCTTTTAAATTGGGAGATAAATTTAGCCAATGTCTGCTCTTGTTTCAAGGTTAGAAGAGATTCAAAAGAATCACTCATCATGACTTGTTGGAGCCTGTCAATCAAGGCAGTCTTGAATTCTCTGCAAAATCGATTTGTATTGCAAGTTTCACACCATTGAAACCATGAAAGTGCATCTCCTTCAAGAGCCACCATTACTGCCTCCATCTTTGCTTCTTCCCTTATTCTCCTTAATCGAAAATACCTCTCCAATTTTCATATCCATCCGAAAGCACCCTCCCCTTCAAAGATGGGTATGTCAAGCTACCTCTGCTTGTTTCCTTTCCCAGATTCAGTTTGCACATTCCCTCCAAACTCCCCTTCATCTCCTTCCCCTGTCTCACCCCTTGGGCCTCCTGTTCTTGAACCTTTTCAAAATATTGTAGACACCAACCTCTCCACTATCTGTTGCAGCTTATTCATGCATGAATCTTGATGGGAGAATCTTGCTTCCAATCTTTCATCTAGTCCCTCTTGGAATTGACTCCAGCTAACTGCAACCCTCTCCAAAGCCTCTACTGGGAAATCCATCCTTGTACTCCCCATCAAATGTGCTACTCCCCACCCACAACTACTGAATTCAAGAGCTCGGGTACCAATTGATAGGATGGGACTAGGGTATGATGAAAAAGAAAGTGAAGTAATGTAACAAAGAAAGAAAGAGTGTGTATTCACTGGTGATGAGAGAATTACAGAGAAAAAAAAGCCAAGTAATTCGAGGAACCTGGCCCCTCCACTCAATGTCTAAAATCTTTCTTGGCCCTCTCTTTACACCTTTGGCCTTTATATACCTTAGTACAACCTGACCAAGTCAAAAACTACCTCCTGCTAACTAACTAACCCTTGTCTAGTTAGTTACCTAACTGTTTCCTTTTATTTCTTCTCTTATGAACCTGAGTAATAGAGGAACGTGTTCTATCAAAGAGATTAAGGTTAGGAAGAGAGTGCTCAGAATTGGCAAAGCCTCTAGAGAATTTAACCATTAACTAAGAAAATCGTTTCAGAATTTTTCTAAAATAGTACATAAATATATTTTCTTTTCCTTCGGTACATACTGCAATTGATTATTGCTAGGAACCCAACTCAGAGAATAAGGAAATAACAGTAAAGAGTATATGTGATTGAGAACAGAAGTTGTATTATGACTATAGAAGGAAAAATACAGAGGAAATGATGTTCCTTCTGCCCAGAGCAAAGCTCCTTCAGAGGCCAAAGCTCTCTGCCATAACTTCTATAAAAAAATATCTTCCCCCCTTCTCTCCTCACATTATGCCCCAGTTATAACAGAATTTCCCTTCTCACCCAATCCTCTCCTTTCCCACTAACTGCCACCTCATCAGATATTCCCTTCTCCCTTCTTATTCCTTCTCGTATATACACTCCAAATTGTTGGTTTGGACTTTGGGCCTGAGTCCACTAAGGGAGTTTTATAATTGTCCCCTTGTTGAAAAACAGACTTGTCCTCAAGTCTGAAACTCGGGAATTGACTGCGAATAACTCCTCCTCCCAAGTAACTTCCTCGACGCTTTCCCCTTCCAATGCACCAGAAGTTGGCGAACTGAATCAACCGCTATGGTTATAGTGCGAGAAGCCAAAACTGCCTCAGGCACAAGAGGATTGGAATTGTCAGCCTCAAAATCAGTAGGGAGATTCTCCTCGGCCTGATAATTCCCTAAAAACCTTTTTTAAAAATGAGACATGAAAGACCGGATGAATGTGGGCAGATTTTGGTAACTGGACATTAAATGCCACTGCTCCTATTTTCTCAAGTATCTGGAAAGGGCCATAGTTCCGAGGAGCTAGCTTTGGACAAATGTGAGCTCCCATTGTTTGTTGTCTATGTGGACATAGCTTAAGAAAAACCGAATCTCCAATGGCAAACTGCTTTTCTTGTCTCCTTTGATTAGCATGAGACTTCATTTGGCCCTGGGCCCGTTGAAGATGATGTTTGAGTTGGCGTAAAGCCTCATCTCAATCCAGTAACTCCTGTTGAACAGCTTCCACTTTTGTGTCCCCAATCAAAAAATGAGAGACCACCACAGGCTGGTGACCATACACCACCTCAAATGGAGTTGTGCCCGTAGACACATGAAAAGTCGTATTGTACTAAAACTCAGCCCAAGGTAACCATAATACCCAAGTCTTGGGTTGGTCAGCTATGAAACAGCGGAGGAATGTCTCCAATCACCTATTTACCACCTCTGTCTACCCATCCGTCTAAGGATGGTAAGTGGTACTCCTCTTAAAATGTGTGCCCTGCAGCTTGAACCGCTCCTTCCAAAAACCACTGACAAATATAGCATCCCTGTCACTTAATATCGATGAAAATGCCATGGACAAACAGTCTAACCCAACAGAATAACTGCAAGATCCCTGGATTTGGGAAGTCCTGTGATGAAATCCATAGAGATTTCCTCCCACACATGATTGGGAATGTTGAGTGGTTGTAACAACCCTGTCAAAACTGCAGCAAGATACTTTTGGCGTTGGAAAACATCGCATTCATGGACAAAGTCCTGGATTGTCTTCTTCATGTCCATCCAATACAAATTTGCCGCCACTTGGTAAGCACGATAGAAACCAGAGTGTCCACCTTGCGGAGTAGAATGGAACTTCGTGACCAGAGTGGATATCTGAGGAGGTTTGGCTGAAAGAACAAGGCATCTGATAGGACTAATAGGTGGGGAAAAGTGTATAGTAGGAGGGTGTAAGTAGCTATTGACAGTTGTAACTAGTATAACTAACTGTTAGTAGTTATAACAGTTTAGAGAAAGCTTTAAATACAGAGGCACTAACTGAATAGAGGACCTTTTTGGGAACTAGGAGGGTAGTGACCTCGAATTCACTTGTATACAGGAGATACTTTCTCCAATTCATCAATAAACAGTTTTCAGTTCAGTTCAAAGTCTGGTCCAGTGTCTATCAGCATCCTTCTTAGAATAGGACCCTGTCAATGTAAGAGAACCCTTCTCTAGCCTCTCGGTTGTGCTGCAAGTCCGCAACAATACCCTTAAGATCAGCATCCTGATGTACTTCCTCTATCACCTCCTTGCTCACTGGCCAATGAGGGTAATGCCCCAAGGAAGCAAAATCGCCCTCACCATACATATGAGAAAGCGCATCAGCTCCCTTATTCTCTAAATTGGGTTTGTAAGCAATATCAAACTGATATCCAAGAAGTTTGGCAGCCCAATTTCGTCGGTCCATGGTAGTGATTCGTTGCACCAACAATTGTTTCAGGCTTTTCTGATCCATGCATACAGTGAACTTTCTGCCAAGTAAATAAGGACGCCAATGCTGAATTGCTAAAGCGACAGCCATGAGCTCCTTTTCATAGGCTGACTTAGCCAGATTGCGTTCACTCAAAGCCTTGCTAAAGTAGGCCACTGGTTGCCCTTTTCGAGTCAGAATGGCACCTAAGCCATTGCTGGACGCATCACTCTCAATGATGAACTCTTGAGTGAAACCTGGTAACGCAAGAACCGAGGCCGTAGTCATCTTTTGCTTGAGTATGTCAAAAGCTTCTTGTGCCTGAACTCCCTATTTGAAACCCTCCTTCTTGGTGAGGTTAGTCAATGGTCATGCCACTTTACCGTAATCACAAATGAACTTCTGATAGTAAACAGTTAAGCCTAAGAAACCACGGACTCCCTTTAAATTCTGAGGTCTAGGCCAATGTAGGACACTGGTGATCTTAGCAGGATCCATAGCCACACCATCTATGGATATGATATGCCCCAAGTATTACATAGAATTCAGAGCAAAAGAGCATTTCTTTCTATTGGCCACTAATTTCTCCTTGGATAAAATATCAAGGACCGTTGCCAAGTGCTGCATATGGGTGTCACAATCCAGGCTGTACACTAAGATGTCGTCGAAGAACACCAACACATACTGACACAAGACACCTTGAAAATATCATTCATCAAAGCCTGAAAAGTAGATGGGGCATTCATTAGACTAAAAGGCATTACTAGATATTTGTAATGTCCTTCATGGATTCGAAAAGCTGTTTTATGCACATCCTCTCTCTTGAGCCTCACTTGGTGGTAACTGAATTTCAAATCCAGCTTCGAAAAAAATTGAGCGCCATGCAATTCGTCCAATAACTCGTCTATTACCGGAATGGGAAACTTGTCTAGTACGGTGACTTTGTTCAGAGCACAGTAATCCACGCACATACGCCAAGTATCATCCCTCTTCACCAAAATAACTCTTTGGCTATGGCGGATCATGTCGTTGTAGAGCAATTGCCTTGTAACCATCTCCCATTTTAACTTGCATCGGCCGCGTTGCTTTAATTGGTATACCCAAAGCTGTGACTAACCTCTTAGAAATGAAAGTATGAGTGGCGCCACTATCAACGAGTATGAGAATAGGGACTCCTTTGACAAATCCCTGCAATTTCGTGGTACGAGGTTGCCAACTTTTATCAGTGATTAAGCTCCCTAAGTACATCATGCTACACTCACCATCCAGCTCTGGTTCTTTCGTCTCCTCCGCAGTCAACACCTGATCCTCATCGTTGTCGGCGTTCTCCTTATCAAGGATGAGGATCCTCATTGACGATTTGGACATTGGTGGTGGGAATGAAAAGGCTTCCACATTTGTAACACAGCCCTTTCTGTTGGCGGTCCAGGAATTCATGCTAAGGCAAATGTTTAACCCCTCTATCACAGGGTTGGATGCAAGCTCGCTCAGTTTTAACCTAAGTAATTTTGTATTACAGTATCACTGTTACATGCATGCTTTGACACGGACGGGTACTGTAACTGCTCTACAAATTATTAGGCACTGAATCATTGTTGTTGCCCTATACAGAATCCAAACCACTCAAGCATTTAAGCACTTAATCATTGTTGTTGCCCAGTACATAATCCAAACCACTCAAGCATATAAGCACTTAATTTGTGATAAATGAACCAGTACAGATGAAAAGTTAACCATTAATCCATTATTCAGAAAAATCAAAGAGACAAAAAGAAGGAAAATCAAAGGGATAAATATTTAAAATAACAAAGCTAGTGCTTCTGTTTTGTTAAGAATGCAAGCAGAAAGGTGTATACTTTCATACAAGATGAAAACATTTAGAATTTTCCTTTCAGAGTGTATTTCATTAATTCTTGTTCGACTTTTAATAAATGTGTAGGGACATCATTTTGTTATTAACCTAGATTTTAAGAAGCCACATAATAGACAGGTGAGGACAATAAAATATAACAGCGAGAAGGAAAAATAATGTAAATTGGGAACCAAAATAATATTAAACCTTGTACTCCAAAGAATCCAGAATGGGTAGTAAATGAGGCGCAATATGATCCAAGATAAAACAAATAGAATAAAAGCAAAACTAGCCATTGTTTCAGCACCACTGTATTTGGACATTTTCCCTATCTCTAGAAACACATCGCTAGCATCATGAAGTGCTAAAACAACTGATCCAACACGAGCAAACCTGAATGTGTTAAACATAGAAGAGAAACAAATCAAATTTCCGAAGAGAATTAAATAAAAATAAAGATAGAACTAGTGTGGGAATTAGTTCCACAATTCTCTCTCCCTGTTTCCTGTGTGTGTGATTCGATCAAAAGGCTGCTTATAATCATTGTAAAGGACTTTTAGTTCATTTTGTGATTTACAAAAATATAATCTTGAAATTCTCTCTTTCTCTCTTTTCTTCAATTGTGATTCATCTTTGAGGTTTTATTTGAGTCATTCGTGATTCAAATGAGCTAAATTTTCAGTTGCTAAGTGAGAGTAGAATTCAAGTATGTAATTCTCTATTTTCTTATCAATTCTTAGTTATGTGATCCTATTTCAATTCTTGGCTTAGATGCATGTTAGGAGTGATCTACCTAGCTTTTAGGGATTTGGATTGTATTCCGAAGAGAATTAAATAAAAATAAAAATGGAACTAGTGTGGGAATTAGTTCCACAATTCTCTATCTGTCTCCCATGTGTGTGATTCGATCAAAAGGCAGCTTATAATTTTGAAGTAGTAGTATTTTACCCTTTTTTTCCATTAAGGCCCAGTAAGTTATAAAATTCATTAGTCAAACGAAACGCATGAAACAAATGACAAAACTACATCTTTTTGACAAGCAGCTTGAATTGAAGTAAATTCAGACAAATGAAATAAATATAATCGACGAAACTGATCGAACTTGAGGACAAAAAAGCTTGAATGACAAGACAAAACGGAAGTGAATGAAAAAGATACCTAAAAATGTAAGACAGAACAATGAGAATTACAGTAGCAACATGATGACTCATGGACACTCCAAAATCGGAGCGCCTCGTTTCCCAAAATATTAAAGCAATAATAGAGTATGAGTAAAATCCAGCAGCGTACATATAGACTGCCTTCAATTTCAACCTGAAATGTATGTTAAAAAAGGTTATAAATTAAAATCATATGGAAAGAACAAATGATTCATAAGTGGGGCATGTGGAAAAATAATCTTACTTGATCTTTTGATGTGGCCAGACCTGGGTCCCTGGCCCCACCCAAAAGTATATAGTATTTGTAAACCATGGTTCATCGTATGTTACAGACAAAGCGAGAATCTCGGCGGAAAGATAATAAACACATTTCCAGGCTGATTCCTTAAATTTGCTAATCTTTTTTCTTCTCTCGTCTGTCTGGTAGTCCAGCGCCGCATGCCCCTTTCCAAAAATTAATCGTCTGGCCACTTTCTGTCATACATAAAGCAGAGTGAACATAAAAGTCAAAGGCAGCAGAGTTTGTTCGAACAAACTTTGATTACAAGTTTAATAATATGTGATGGGTCGTGAGTCAATGGTTAGAGAAGAGAAGAGAAGAGAGAATGCGTAAGGTAAGGTAAGGTACGAACCTCGAATATGAATCGGTCGAGAAAGAAGCGAAGGGAGGGGAAGAAGAGAGCGAAAAGGGGGAGAAGGTAGAAATCATGATAGGCAGGGTAGGATTCATTGTGCCAGTCAAGAGAAAGGGAGAGGGAACTCATCGTCGTCATCGCATCGGAATGGAATGAAAGGCCTGCCCGTGAGTGAGTTGATCGAATCGAAAACGCCCCCTTCCTGATAGTATTTTTGATAACATATCATATTCCGCTCGCCACCCCACTTGTGTGTTTCCTATTATTCAGTTCAGTCTGACCAAAATGCCCTTTCCGCTCACTCCATCTTTCAGACAGATTGAGATTCCTCGTTGCCACTTACTACCAGGCACCAGCGGCAGCTCTATTGGCCTACCAATTTTGCTATTGGCACTACCAACATTGACAAAATTACCTTCCAACCTTTCTCCCTTCCCCTCTCATGACATCCACTCCATCCTCTCGCACTATTTTCTCTTTCCCTTACTCTCGTTGGACAAAGATTAAGATTGGGATGAGGTTTTCTTTTCTTTTGTCATCTGTAACCAACTACATAACATAATCATGATTTCGTTGTGATGTTTTTACTAACAATGTTTGATTGTTGCCCAATTTTTTAATTTACCAAATGGTTCTTTGTAGAGTATACATGAATTTACCAAATGGTTGTTTGTAGAGTATACATATTTTTGTGAAGTTATGATGTCATGTGGTTGGGGAAGCATGATTGATGAAAGCCAAAATGTTTTTTACCATCTGTTGAGTCATAATATAGATCAAGACTTTCAATAATTTTGATTAGATACAAATAATTATAAAATTTTAAAGTTGCATCTTGTATGCAATCAAATAGAGACATTGTATCTGTGTCTAATAGATCAGACAGAGGCAGATAGATGTTAAATCCTGATAAAGCATTTAAGACTTCATTTAATACTGTGTCTGAGATTCATTTTATAGGAAATGTCTTAAAAACATTCTTCCTAGGATTTGAAGCCCAAATAAGTAAGAGAACAATCAACATTTTAAAAGTTCAACTTCTTAAAGACACACATGCTACACCTGCTATGACAAACCTACTTTGAACAAATAAATGTCTAAAGAAGTGTCTCCTAAAGTGTGCTTCAAGAAAGCTAAAGAAAATGGTGTTTCAACATGGAAAAGACATGCATTTAATGCAAGCATTAAATGCTCTAACAAACACTTCTTTTGACAAAGCCTTCATGGAAGAAAATGAAATCATTTAGAGACAACATACACTTGCTGATGATCGGTTATAAGTATGAGAAGCTTTGAAGAGTTAAAGTTACAAACTAACATACTAAGAATTCAAATTTTTTGTTCCTTTTTTCTAAACTTTTTCTCTTAAAATTCAAAAGTTGTAAAGCTCTTAACAATGTTTATATCCTAGTAGAAAGACTAAATGTTTTGTTTGAATAATCATTTTTGAGATGTTAAGAACTAGTTACAGAGCAAACCAGCATAAACAAATATTCTGATTTGTTTAGAGCCAATAGTGACTTGGTAGAATAAAGAATATTGAGTGTATTTTAAACTTAGGGATAAGCTTAACATTGTAAGAACCAAAATTTGTCATGAAGAATACTTGTAACTTTGTTAAAGTTATGGAACTTGGTGGGTAACCAAGAACTGGATGTAGTCTCAAAGGTATAAACGAACCAGTATAAAACTCTCTGTCTTATATTTCTATCTCTCTTGCTTTAACTGATGTTCATACCCTTGAGATAGGTAAGTGAACCTAGTTTACTTGTAATAAGAAACAATAAGTATTTGAGTTATTGTATCCACAAAGACTATGTGCAACAAATAGGAAGTCAAAAATTGAATTTTAGAAGCATTCATTGTAGCAAGTTGTCAATTCGTTGAAGCGAATGTCTCAAGATTTTCTATTTTTAAGAAAGGTTTTTGGATTTTTGTTGTAGCAAATTAAGAATTCTATGGCAAAAATAAAATATTTATAGTGTTTTTGAAGAAATTTTGTAACAAAATCAAATTCAAAAGTAGAAAATGTTGTTGAGATGAAATCCATAAAATTCTACATACGTAATTTGTTCCTAATCAATCTCTTAGTTCAATGCAACCAAGATTAAAACTAAAATGATTAATCCTAATTCCTTAGATGCTTAACCCTTGAGTTTTAAGTCAAATTCCTAATTCCTTAGGTGATTCAACCTAAAACTCAAAGCTTGAACAATGAATCTTGACAATGCGGAAATATGACTTCATTCCTAAAACCAAAATCCTTGCACAATTTTAATTCAAATCTAGGATATGAACTTGTCACCATACAACCCAAATCCCTAAAGGCTAGGTTGATCAGTCTGAAACATGCATCTAAGCAAAGAATTGAAATAGGATCACATAACTAAGAATTGATAAGAAAATAGAGAATTACATACTTGAATTCTACTCTCACTTAGCAACTGGAAATTTAGCTCATTTGGATCATGAATGACTCAAGTAAAACCTCAAAAGATGAATTGCAATTGAAGAGAGAAAGAAAGAAATTTAAGATTATATTTTTGTAAATCACAAAATGAACTAAGAGTCCTTTACAATGATGTTACAAACTCTTTAAATAAAGAAACAAACAACATTATTTTTTTGGCTTAAAATATTTTTGTTGTAGAGAGAATACATTTCGCTACAGTGAATTTAGAATATTTACAAAGGACTTCTCCACTTAAGTCTTCATGCTTCTAATCCTTGCTCCCTGGGGTGAAAAATTGACTCGTTGTGGCAAGTTTCTACTTAACTTAAGATCTTCACCCTTCATATTCATTGTGGTGATCAGTAGCTTTGTGGTAGCGAATCTTCAAAATTTTCACTTGATCACTGTTCCTCTTTTCGCTTTGACAAGAGCTCATCTCGTTGTGGCAAGATTAAGTCTGCAACTCAATATTCCTTTAAGCACCAAATTTTTCCTTTTAACATCAAATTTATCACAAAAACATTAAAAATTGTCTTCTTAGTTTCTAAAACTATGTTATATAGTTTATTTACAAGAACAACAATTATTAACACAAATCCTATAATAGAATAATTGCTCACAAAAACAATGTGTGAAAAACAATTATCAAAATAACCCAAACTTAAACAATTTCTTGTCCCCAAGCAACACAAAATCCTATTAAGGTTGATGAAAATTATTCACAAACACAACAATGGTCAAAATCATCAAGCACATACATCATCACAATGAGATTGTAATTCATGCATGACTAAGGGAATCCCATGTGCAAGAATGTTCACAAGGAATCATCAAAATTCATGGAAGCAAATTTTTAGAGATTGAGGAGCATGACATCCTATGAATGAGAGTACACTACTTGCATGGTCCCTCACATTCAAGTGTTTTACTTAAGGAAATATTTTCCAAGGTTATCACTTCCACTCATTCATATATTGAAGTGCTCCAACTCAACTTTGTTTTTCATCCTATTTTTCATAAAAAAATATCACATAGAAACATGAATCCTTAAGGGCTTTTAGGCTTATAACTTGGCTAGGCTTGAAACAAATTTTTATTTTTCTAGACAATCAAAATCATCCAAGGATCAACAAGAGCAAATAAATGTGCAAGTTTTGACATAAGCACTCACCTATCCTTTCCAATTTCATTCCCAACCAAATTTCTCTTTTTGCGTGTGAATTTGACACTCTTTTATTCCTATCTTTTGCTTTCTTAGAGACTTTGTCTCTCTTTTATTTCCTATTTTTGAGAAACCTGGTCTCTTTTTTTTACCCGTGCCAATTTTGAATTCTTATGACAACCTTTTTCATATGGTGAAACCATACCAAATTTATATCAAAACTTTATCTTTAAAGATTGCTCTCCTATCACTAGGATAAAGGAAGCAATAGTTTTTCTCATTGGGCTTTTAATGAAAGGTTTCACAAGAAAACATTTATTTTTCTATTTTTGGCTCAAAAAGGATCAAGGGTTAAAATTAAAATATTTTTCGTTGGCTTTTTGGCTAAGAGGCTAAAATAAAAGAAGAAACAAATGCCTTGATCACTTTCATGTTCTATGTGAAATTCTAAATGACATAGGAATAAAAAAAATCAATGGTGATACACAGTAAGTGAATTTCATCAAGGAATGTCACACAACCAACCTCATTCATTTGCACTAATCAAATGAATTCATCCAAGTTTCTCATCATACATAATTCCCTATAGAACTGACACAATTATCAACCTATCACGTGTTGTGATGTGCTAAATCCTTTCAACCCAAGTAAGGAACTAGCAACATTTTATTTTATTTTTAATTTTTAATTTTTTTTGTTAGATTAATTCACTATGGCATGACCATCGCATGGAAAACTTTGTATATTTTTATTTGTTATGCTGAGAATTGCAACGAGAATAAGATTCGCTATGGCGAAAATACACTTATTCATTTCTGAATGAAATATTTCTTGCCATAGCGAAACTACACTTTTTCGTTTTTGAATGAAGTGTTTATCGCTGGAGCGAAACTACCACTCACTATGGCGATTTTTATAACAAAAACAAAAATAAAACACACAAACCAACTCAACTATAGACCAAATTTAAACGTAAACCATTCAACAATCAACACAAAAATTTATTCAAATTATACAAAATGTTAACACAACAAAATTATAATATTTCCATATTGTGAAAGATAGAGGAGATAAGAGAGAAGGAAGGAATAAGATAATAATAGCATTATTCAAGGAACAATTTCCTCCTCCATCTGATTTGCATTAGTAACACCTTTAGTGGTGTCACCAATTGCTTCAACTTCTGCATCAACATCTTTTTCAACTTCCTTCTTAGTAGGGGTTTCTTCAGTAATGGCTGAAATGACACTTCTAATGATGTCACTAACTTCTTCAATTTCCTAAGAAAAAACTTCATCATCCTCAACAGTGACATCTCTAGCACTAGTCTTTTCAACCAGAACATCACTTTCCACAACATAGGTACCATTAGGCTCCATATTTGCATCAACTGTAGCCTCAACTTCAACTTTAATGGTAGGCTCCTTGGTAGTAGCAACATCACCATCAGCTCCTAGTGGTATCTCTAACCATAAGCTCTTTAGCAATAACATCACCAATAGCTCCATCCTCTTGTGTGGTTGTGTCACCACCCCTTTAGCCTTGAGCTGCTTAGTCCCCAGGAAGGTTAGGCCAATTGATGGCAGTCAAGATTGCTTCCCAGATGGAAAATGATAAGAAGGGCCAATGTGAGTAGCTAAACCTCTCAGATGCTAAAAAAGAATGATATTTGATCTATGATTAAAAAATCTTGAACCAAAGGTTGAATAGAAACTTCAAAACAATCTCTCCAAACCTTTCTCTTTAGCAAATGCCCAAAAGGAAATCCTCACAAGATTTCAAGATGTTTGTTGAAATAGATGATTTGTGGGTCATACACTGAAATGCACTTAGTAATTTTTCTCTCAGAAGAATGGGTTTCAAAATTCGTTGTTTTAAGTGCAAACTGAAAACAGTATGAACACACACAATAACCAAGAGGGGGGGTGAATTGGTTTAAACTTATTCTTTTAAAAAAAATCTGTAAAACAATTAGAGTAGTAATGATCGTATCACAAAAGTACCCTTTGAAATTTTTTAGTCAATCAAATACCAATCATCAAAGAAAGCAATAGTTGAAAATATATTTTTGTTGATTCTGAAAAGATTATCCAAATGAATGACAATTAATAATAATAAGAAGAGATAAAGAAGAGTTATTCAACACCAAGAATTATACTGGTTCACTTCTCACCTTTGAGAAGCTACATCCAGTTCTTCTAACAACTTAGTTAGAGTTCCACTATTCACAATAATCTATTCTTACAAGCTTATAGTATCACCCTTAATCAAACCTAGATTAAGCACAAGGAACTAACTCCCTTAGACTCTTTAGTGATCAAGACATAGAGAATACCCTCTCTACTCTTCCCTCTAGAGAAACCTACTCTAGACAAGCCTTAAGAATCCTATTGTAATAGTTACAAACAAACTGAATTCTAAAAACAAATTACAAAAAAAGTTTAATGGAGAGAGACAACCTGATGATCCAATGTATATGAATGCAAATGGTTTTACCAATCTTGAATCAGGTTGGATGTAAACAAACTTTAGAGTATTCTCTCAAAGTATTCTTTAGAATCTTGCCCAAAAAGAAGTCTTTCAAAGCAACATGAAGATTTAGAATTTGTGGGACAAGAACTCAGTAGCTCAAAGTATCTCTTCACTCTTCAGAAACCTTTTGAAATATATGAAACTTTCATTGTGTAATGATCTATTTATTTCAAAAGACCCAATACCTATTTATAGAATACTGTTGTAACTGAATGTAATCAATTAAAACGATAATGTAATTGATTAATTCCACTTCTATTATCAATTAATAACACATTCAATCGATTATAGTGTTCTTTAGATATCTAGAAAAGATATATGAACAATGTAATCGATTAACACAGGAAGTCTTGTTTCCAAAAATGTGCCAAGTAATCGATTATCACAGGAAGACTTTCTATGATTTTGTGAAGTGTAATCGATTACGATAATGTTGTAATCGATTAAAGTGTTCATCAAAACTTAAGTAATAGATTACCAAATCCTAGTAATCGATTAAAGAAGTGCAAAATATTTTTTCCAAAACTTAATCCTTGAACACTTGGCTTTTATGCAATCATGAAAACTTAAAGCTTTTTCACAAAACTTATGCTTCTATGAAAATCAAGAATGCAAGACTATGAATGATGTTTATGCAATGCAATGGATCATAGGATGAAACACTTAGACATCTAAAGATTACATATGCCTTCAATTGAATGGCATGTAAAAGCTAAAACACATCCATGTCCAAGAGCCTCAGCATCTTGATCCTTCAAGCTCCCCCAGTGTCTAACACAAACAAGTAGCAACTATTTATAGAAAAAATAGTTGTAACTGCTAGAAATCGATTAAATCACTTAAGTAATCGATTAAAGTGTTCTTTAGGATTTCTGGAAAACTTGATGAGCAATGTAATCGATTCAAACGCCATGTAATTGATTATCACATGAAGCTTTAATAAAAATAGAGGCCATGTAATCGATTACCATAGTGTTGTAATCGATTACAATAGGAGCTTCATTTTGATTAAATATGCTCTGTTTTCAAGTAATCGATTACCACTTGTTGTAATCGATTAAACTAGTGAGAATACATTTTTCCCAAAACTTGAAACATGGAATACTTAGCTTTTTATGAAGTAATGAAAAATTAAGTTTCAGAAAAGCTTTTTAAGAAACTTTGCTTTTCAAAATCATGAATGAGATTAATGCAATGAATCATAGGATGCATCAACTTAGACAAACCCATACACAAATTACAAATGTCATTCAATTGAATTGGCATGTAAGAAGTCTAAACACTATTATCTAAGATCATCAGCTTCATGGATCCTCTTTTGCTCCCCCTGAGTCTAATAGGTAATTCATGCTATGCTACCCTTGGGGTTACATGCTTTGTCAACATATAGCATCCACCAATCATCTTCATCGCTACTACTTGGTTTAAGGGGAAGCTCCACTATAAAGTTAGCCAAGCATGGATCTTTAATGGGTCCTTATGGATCGAATTTCAGTCCGAATTCAGCGAGCTCTGGCTTTCAAAGGACTTGTCTAATAGGGTGGTCGGTCTTGACTTTGATCTAATGACTTTGGAAATATGGGTGCAACCTCCTTACCAAATTCACTAGCGATAATTCCAGTTTTTCAATTATCTAGTACCTTTGTTCAACCCCTTGTAAGACTCTACTAGTAAAGTAGATCAGTAATTGCCTTTTGTCATCTTTTGCATTAATATTGAACTAATGGTTGTATTAGAAACAAATAAATATAGTAAAAGATCAACACCTAAAGTAGGTCGACTCAAAATGGGTGCGATTCCCAAAAAAATCTTGAATTCTATGAACATTTTCTCTCATTCTTCATCCCAATGAAAATCATTTTGTCAATTCTTTAGTAGCTTGAAGAATGGTCTTGCCTTTTCTACCATTTAGCTTGAACAGTTTCTGCACTTCATTCACGCTTTCTAGACTTCTCATTGTTATAATAACTTCACACTTGTTTAGATTTGCTTCTATTCATCTATAGGTTAACATAAAATCTAAGAATTTACCTCTTCCAACCCCAAAAGTGCATTTTTCATGGTTTAACCTCATGTTATGTTTTCTAAGCTCTACAAAGATCTCAACCAAATCACGAGCAAGTATGTTACGAGAGAGTGACTTCACCACCATGTCATTTACATATACTTTGACATTCTTTCCTATTTTCTCCTTGAAAGCTTCGCCGATGAGCCTCTAATAAGTGGCACATGCATTTTTTAGGCCAAAAGGCAATAACTTGTAGCAAAAGTTAGCTCCATCCATGCATTTTGCATGTTTTATATTTTGTACATTTATAAATGTTGTTGTTTAAATATGGAAGATTCATCCATGCATTTTGCATATTTTGATGGTTATTTGTTGGATCTAGAAACCAAGCCAAGTTGAAGGGAAAAAGGGTCATTTTTGAAGAATTTCAAAGTGCCACTCACCCCGGCTAGCAATCAACTTGCCTAGGCTAGTGAGACTACTTTAGCTTAAAGTAACCAGCTCAACAGGTTAAGTGACATTACTTCAACCTAAAGTAACCAACTCGCCTGGACAAGTTGGTCTAGCACCTCTTGCATCGTTTCATTTAAAAAGCCATCCAAAACTGAAGAAGAAAAGCAGGACAAACTAGAGGGAGAACAACGCAAAGTTAGGAGAGAGAAGATAGAAAAGTGACAGAGAAGTGACTATAGATCGCATCCTTCTTCATTTCTTTTGTTGATATTGTGTTCTACACAATGATCGACTAGTTTCTCCAAAGGATTGGATGTAGTCTCCGTACCCTTATGTGTCTCTTTTGATATTTTATATATATATGAATCATTTCTACTCATTATTGGTGATTTCATTCTATTTGTAATGCTTGGTTCTATTTGATCATTAGTTTCATGAAATTGGATTCTAAGTTTGACTTGAAAGTACTATTAGAATTTGAACTGAATAAATTTACTCTTTACGTTACGTTGCTATGAAAAGAGCATAACATTTTGATTGCAAATTGCACAAGATTATGATTGTGATGCTGGGATATTTACTTCATATGCGAGGAATCGATATTCGGTAAATATTCTTAGGATTCTCGAATGCGAGGGATCGATTAGGGGTGATTTAATGTGTGCATCATTGATATTAGAAAATGTTTCATTTGTATTAATATTATATGGATACTGAGGGTATGAACGATGAAATCCAGTCCTGCATCTCTCTTGAATTAATTAAATTCATTTTACTTGTTTTCGTAATTTTTTGTATTTTTGAAGCAATAATTTTTTTATTTCCATTAAACCATGAAATTTCTATTAAATTTATTGTACATAACTATTTTGATCTATTTACTTTTATCTGGAAAATTGAGTAACTCAATTTCCCGTGGAGACGATCTGTTTTATAAAATCTATAACCTGCGACAACATTCGTATGCTTGCCAATAGTCTAACAAGTTTCTGACGCTATTGCTGGGGACTTGAGTCGCTCAATCAATTCTTTCTGATACTTACGATTGGTATGCTTGTATAAATTTTCACTTGTTATATTTTATTTTCTCTAACTTTGGTACTTATGATTTATTGTAGTTTTTTCTTTTTCCTTTATGCGAGATAAATTTCCTACAGATAAATCGTTATTTGATCTAGAAATTAGAAAGACTGAAAGGAAGAACATGAAGAAAAAGAAACAAGTAACCAGTAAGTCACTGATTGAACATTTTTTAGTTTAGTATTTTTCTATTCTTTTAGCTTATTTGACTTCTTTTGGACTCTTATTTTCTCACTTTAACTCAATTTTGGTCTTTGGCAAATAATCGGGCTTAATTGATAATTGTTGCTTATTTTCAGATTTTATGTTTGCTTTATTTATCTTCCTTGTGTAGGACCTAGAGGATTCTACAGAACTCCTAATAAAGCATATGAGTAGTCCCTGGAAATATAAGGAAAAGAGATACAATTTTTTCAGAAATAAGTTTGGGCTAATTCTTCCATTGTGAGGATCATTTTAGGCTTGGAAGTTAGAACCTCTACACTTGAGCTTTGGGCTACAAGATTGGGCTTCGATTTGTGTAATTAACTTAATTAGTTAGATTAAATGGGCCTAATCATATCTCATCCCTTCTGATGTATGGCTGAACCCATTAGCCATTAGTTTTCCCAAATCTACCTTGCAATGAAACCCAATCTTCAAGCAAACTTCAAGAACACAAGCATTCAGCAATTCACATAAATATGGGGTTGTTTAGAAGCTTTTAATTTCAGCAATGGAAGATGGAAGAAAGGTTAGGGATGAAGGTGGAAGACACCATGGAGAAACTCTCCAATAAGTCTACGAAGAATCACCACAATAGCATTGAGAAGCCATTGATAAGACTCAAGAAGTTATTGAACAAGAACAAGAGAGAAACTCTCACAAATTTCAGATTTGTATTAATGAACTAAAGTTAGTTACAATCAGTTTTTGTGTAGCTTATATAGCCCACGAAATTACAAGCTTAGTGCCACTAAATGTAAGAAAAATGCAAATTGAAATGAAGCCCAAATGAAGCTTGAAGTGCAAGCTTCTCCTAAAGTGACTCTTGGCTGACCCAACATGTGCAGTGCAGTTTTTATGCAAAAGTAATCGATTAATTCGTCATTGTAATCGATTAAAACAGTTTTTTTACATTTTACAGACTTATGTAATCGATTACAACTATTTGGTAATCAATTACAACAAACATGACTTCTTTTGTGTTTGCACTGAGTTGGTGTGCTTCTTCATGCTTGTCCAAAAGATACAAGTTAGTTTTGATGTAGTCTTGAAGGACTTGAATTCTAGCTCTTGTCATGGGTCCTTTAAGGCTCACCAAAGGAAGTTCTTCAAGCTTTCCTTCTAGGCCTTTAGCTTGCAATGGACCTCCATCACCTTCCTTCTGTTCAATCACTATATATTAGTTTAGTTAGTTAATTGGTGAGTTCGTTACTTCATTTTGTACAAGCAGATTTTTTAGACTTCTTGTGCTTGTTTTTATATCAAACTCTTCTCTCTCTTTTTCTCTCAATTCTTCTTCATTTGTCTTATTCTTTTCAATTATGTTCTTCTATTTTCTTACACAAATTTTTTGGCTCTTCCACTGATGATGATTATGGAAGGCTAAACAATCAATCAATCCTAGGATCCAATCCAAGCAAGGAGAACTTGAGTTCTAGTTTGGTATTTCAAGTTTTGTGTGAATGTTTATCTTCTTCTTCAATCCTATTTTCAATTTTCTTGATTATGAATGTGCTTAGGATTGAAAATGGATTGGGTTATGGATTCATTTCCTAATTTCGAATTTTAATCACAGATTGTTTAGATGATATTTCAATCTGATTTGTGATTTCAACTGATTTAGGAGTTAATTCGATTGAACTGCTTCTAATGACATTGAATGAACCTTCATAATAGGATCATTATCTGAGAACTACGATAATTCAAATTGCTTGGTTTGCTGAATTGGATTGATATTCTTGAATCTGTTTCACAACATTCTTCATCAATTTGTCTGTTTTTGCATTTTCAGCATTTATGTTTGTGTGTGTTTCTACAATTTTTGTTTCATGTATGCAAAGTGTTTGATGAAATTCCATTATTTTTTATAAGTGGATTGATTTCAAAACCAAAGTGAATTGTATCTCTAAGTCGACCTAGGTTATTCCTTTACTGCAGAAAATTAATCATAATTTTATTTGTTTTTGTAACGATTCTACAGTCATGATCAAAACTGGCGTCATTGCTGGGGATACCGTTCATTGTGTGCCAATCTTAATCCACTCATAATTAGATAGTAGTATAGGTACAATTGATATTATATAAAAGTTTTGCATCTATCTATTAGAAAAAGAAAAAATACATGTTGCATATTCTGCATTTTGTTGCATTATGCATTTTCCTTTTTCATTCCACTAATTGTTTGGGATATTGCATTGGTTTTGTTAATGTTGTTAGGTAGAGTCTGTGTATGTAGTAAGGTGTTTTATAGAACAGAGTGTTGAATATAGTAGTAGTGGAGAAAGTAATGTGGTGTAGTGTAATTGTGTTTTGTGTGTCGTAGAAGTAAACTATCTTGTGGAGTTTGATTTCACAACTTGGTGTCCAAAGTTTATCCCACTTTCTGAGCAAAAGTAACCCCTTAGGGATTTGGTTTGGGTCAAAATTTGCAAATTCAGCCTTTAAATTTGAGTTTTAGCGATAGGGGCATTTTGGTCATTTCAAATTTGACTAGCTCGGAATGAGCTGAAACTTGGCAAGAATGTAGAAAAATTAATACATCATGGTGCCCCTATGAAGGACAAACACGGGCATTAGGGCCCATTTTTGCCAAATTCGATGATTTAGACCACTTTTGGAATTTTTTTTTCTATTTTTATGATTTTTAAAAATCACAAAAAAATTAGCAAAATCAAAATAAATTTTAGACATTTACTGTGGTGTTTTTGAATTTATTTTTAAAATTTTTGGACAGTTTTCCATTTTTTGTATCATTTCAGCAAATATTGTGAATAGTGTCCTGGTAGAGTTGTTGTCTGTATTTCTGTTATTTCTTTGATTTTTGTCATTTCTATAACTTATGAGTAGAGTTGTGCATGACTAGGTCCAAACCAGGTGACTTGCATTCATACGATCCTAAGATATATATGACATTTCATAGGTTGAGCAGAGATAATAGAAGTGTAGTTGTGCATGATAGTGTAGTTCTGGATAGTAGTATAGTATATACTAATTTCATCACTAATCCTATTTCTGAGTTTTCTGTTTCTGAACCTTCTATTTCTGAACATTCTAAGTATGAAATTGTTTTTGATACAATGGCTAATAACAATCAAACTTTTAAGGAATTGGCTATACTTGATGTTGTTTATCAACCTTGGTGTATTCAATATCTTGAGACAAAGGTTACTTATGAGCTAAAGTCTGGACTAATCCATTTGCTTCCACAGTTTCATGATCTTGCAGGTGAAGATCCACACAAGTATCTTAAGGAGTTTCATGTAGTGTGTTCCACCATGCGACCACATGACTTTCATGAAGGCTATGTGAAGGTGAAAGAATTTCCATTCTCTCTAGATGGTGTGGCTAAGGACTGGTTGTACCTTTAACTAGATCATATCAACACTTGGATAGATATGAAGAGAAGATTTTAATAAAAATTCTTCCTTGCATCCAAAACATCATCTATCCAAAAGGAAATATGTGGTATAAGGCAATAACCTGGGGAGACATTATATGAGTACTGGAAGAGATTCAACAAGTTATGTGATAACTGTCCTCACCATTAAATCAATGAACAATTATTGATTCAATATTTTTATGAAGGGTTGATGTTACTGGACAGGAGTATGATTGATGCTGCCGGTGGAAGCGCTTTAATGGACAAGACTCCTCTTGCTGTAAGACAATTGATTTCCAACATGGCAGCAAATTATCAGCAATTTGGTACTAGAGTGGCTATAATAACTAAGGCTTTTGCAAATGAAGTTTTTGTTTCTATGGTTGCTAATAACCAAAGGTTGGAGAATAAACTTATAGAATTAACATCCCCTAGTGAGACAACTAGCCGTTAGTCAACAACAAAATATGATGGCAGCCAATCAACCAAGGACATTTGGTGGACACTTGCTAACCTTCCTGAATAAATCCTTCCATATGCATGCATTGGATACTCTAGGAAGAGGATTTTAGGCCAAAAAGGCAACCACAGAGGAGGTTGAATCCCACCATTCTTGATGTGTTGAAGAAAGAGGTGATGAAGCTAGTAGTTGTAGGGATCATCTATCCCATTTCAGATAGCACTTGGGTTTTACCTGTCCAAGTGGTCCTTAAGAAGTCGGGCATTACTATTGTGAGGAACCAGGATAATGAGTTGATCCTTACTAGAGTAGCCAAACCAACAGTTGGCGAGTTTGCATTGATTATAAGAGACTTAACTAGTCAACTCACAATGACCATTTCCCTCTCTCATTCATTGACCAGGTTTTGGAGAGGTTGGCAAGTAAATCACATTATTGCTTTCTTGATGGTTTTTCAAGTTACATGCAGATTCATATTGCACCGGAGGACCAATACAAGACCATGTTCACCTATCCAATTAGCACATTTGCCTACACCATGATGCCATTTGGCCTATGCAACGCTCCTAGCACCTTCCAAAGGTGCATGGTGAGCATCTTTTCTTATTTATTAGAGAGTTGCATGGAGGTGTTTATAGATGATTTCACTGTTTATGGTTCCTCTTTTGATGCATGTTTGGATAGCCTCTCTAGAGTTCTTGACCAATGCATTGAGACTAACCTTGTTCTTAACTTTGATAAATGTTATTTTATGGTACATGAGGGTATAGTCTTAGGGCATTTTGTCAATAGTAGAGGTATCGAGGTTGACAAGGCCAAGATTGATGTTATTACTTCTCTACCTTATGTAACATCCCGGGCGCTAACGAGGGAGGGGAGTAATCGCGGTGCAATGAGGCACGGACAAGGAACGGCTCCTGGCAAGCTTCCAGTGGGAGGGGTACATGAATGAATCAAATACACACCCGAACGAGAGGGATCCAGAGGCTGTGCAGGTATGGGACTGTACAATTGAGGATAACTTAAAGGAAATAATAGGTACTACCTATACCAACAAGGTGCATCTACTTTTCGGTAGCCCATAACTTAAGAACTCCACAGTTAAGCGTGCTTGACTTGGAGCAATTCTGGGATGGGTGACTTCCTGGGAAGTTTCTCAGAAAGTGTGTGAGTGAGGACAAAGCACGCTGAAAAGTCTTGTGTTGGTATGTAGGGACAGTCATGTGGTTCTGTAAGTGGTTTTCATTGGAGATTCAGCCAGGATTTCAGCAAGATTGTCTGACCATTGCCTAAGCTTCTCCAAAAAGACGTAGACTTTGTGCTTGACCAGCCTTGCAAAGACGCATTTAAGGTGTTGATGAAGAGGCTTACTACCTCTCCCATCATGCAGCCACTAAATTGGGAGCTTCCCTTTGAGTTCATGTGAGATGCCTCTAACTATGCACTTGGGGTTGAGTTGTCACAGAGAGTTGATAAACTATCCCATGTCATTGCTAATGCTTCACGCACTTTAGATGTAGCCTAAGTTAACTACACCACCACTGAGAATGAGCTTTTGACTATTTTTTTTTTTGCTTTAGATAAATTCAAATCTTATTTGCTTTGCTCCCATATCATTGTCTTTACTAACCATGCAACTTTTAAGTACCTGTTGAAGAAGCCTGATGCTAAACTTAGATTGATCAGGTGGATGCTTCTTCTTTAGGAGTTTGATATTGAGATTAATGAGAGGTGTCATGCAGAAAACTTGGTTGTTGATCATTTGAGTAGGATTGAGGGACCTAATGAGTCCTTACTGTTAGAGTCAGGGGGAGCTCAAGGATCAAGAAGCTGAGTCTCAATGTCTACAAAGTATTTAGGCTTTTTACATGCCAAATCAATTTGATTTGTAGTTGTAATTTGTGTATGAGATGAAACTTCCTATGATCCATTGCATAAAGCTCATACATTGTTTTTGCATTCATATTTTCCTAAAAGCATAAGTCTTGTGAAAAATCTTTTCTGAAACAAAGAGTTTTCATGATTGCATAAAAGCCAAAGTGTTCAATGGTTAAGGTTTTAGAAAAACAAGTTTTCTCTGCTTTAATCAATTACCAGTAATGGTAATCTATTACTTAAGCTTTCAAGAACACTTTAATTGATTACAAGAGTATGGTAATTGATTACACTTCACAAAGTCACAAAAAAGTCTTCTTGTGATAATCGATTACGATATTGTGGTAATCGATTATTTGACGCGTATTTGAAACTAACACTGTCTGTGATAATCGATTACATGGTGAATTAATCCATTACTTTGTTATAAATCATTTCCAGAAAGCTCAAGAACACTCTAATCGATTAAACTTGTTAACAATAGATTACATAAGTGGTTTTAATCAATTACATTAACGTTTTAATCTATTACTGACAGTTACAAATTGATTTCTATAAATAGATCTTGGCTGTTTTGAAAAAGAACAACGAAATTACAAAGTACTTTCATCAGCTTACTGAGCAAGAAAAGATTCCAAGTGCTAAACACTGTTAAGTCCCACAAATCCTCAAGATTCAAATATTTCAAAGAAAGGTTTCTTCTTGGGAAAACTTTCAAAAGAAGTTTTGTAAAGAAAGTTGATAGACGTTTGTCATGTGGCTTCAAAACAATTAAACTAAGCTAATTCTATAGCACAGGATTAACCTAGGTCGACTCAGAGACACAATCAATATGGTTCCAACTTCAATTCACTAGTAAATAATAGGGGGATTTTTATCAAACAGTTTGCATACGCTAAATGAAATTGCAAAAACACAAATTACGATTAAAGATTAATGCAGAAACTAATAGAATTGATAACAAGTAATGTAAAACAGATTAAAGAGCATCAATCCAATTCACCAAACCAAGCTATTTGAATCATCATTGTTCTCAAAAATTTATCCTATTGTGAAAGTTCATTCAATTTCATTAGAAGCAGTTTAATCGAATTAACCCCTAAATTAATTGAAACCACAACCCTAATTGAAATATCATCCAATTAATCTGTGATTTATATTCAAAATTAGGAAATGAATCCATAACCTAATCCACTTTCAATCCTAAACGCATTCATAATCATGAAAACAGAATAGCAATTGAAGAAGAAAGTGAACATTCACACAGAATTCAAAATACTAAACTAGAACTCAAATTCTTCCCTTGCTTGGGTTGGATCCTTGGATTGATTGATTATTTAGCCTTCCATGATCATCACCAATGAAAGCCCCATGAAATAAGTGCACGAAAATGGAAGAAAGGAAAACAAAAATGAATAACAATGAAGAACAAGGAAAAACAGTTGAGAGAAAATAAGAGAAAGGATTTTGATTCTAAAAAGTGGAAAAAAAAATGTAAAATTGTTTGTGTAATTGAAATTTAATGTTATAATTCCTCCTAATATCACTAACATATAGTGACTAAGTCTGAAGCAAAGAATGGGCCATGAGCAACCCATCAATTCTAATTATTTATGCTATTTACACCAATAAAAGTCTAACTCGCAGCCCAAAATATAAGTGCAGTGGTTCTGACTTCAAAGCCTAAAATGACCCTCCAAATGGAAGAATTGGCCTCGGTTTATTTATGGCAAACTTGTAGATCTTTTCGTTATCTTTCCAAAGACTACAAGAATGCTCAATTTGGAGTTTCATAGAGCTCTGTAGGTCTTGTACAAGGCAGATACATCAAGTGAGCATAAAATCCGAAAATACGCAACAATTAGCAATTAAGCCCACTAACTTGCCTAAGACAAAAACTGAATTAGAATGGGAAAATAAAAGTCCAAGAGAAGTCAAATAAGCTAAGAATGATAGAAAAATATTTAACTAAAGGCACTCCATCAAAATACCCCACACTTAAACATTTGCACTCCTGGGCAAAACTAAAAGAAAGAATAAGAGAAAATTTCAAACTAAAGTAAATCAAAAATTTAAAAGAAAAGGATGAACAAGGCACACATATATTTCAATGAATCATAACAATGCACAAAAGTGAGAAAGATGAAAGACGGAAGAATGATATTACGGTAACAAACAATCCATGAAAACATGATCACAAAGTGCAAAGTGAGAAAGTAGTCAAGTGTAGAATTAAGAATGTACCAAGGTGATAGAAACCTCTCAAAGGGCAACACTCAACCTCATTTAATGTGTATGGCTTTGTGTTTACACTCAAACACCACATGTAACTAGCACATCCAAGTATTGACAAGACTCTAGTTCA
>QARZ01040794.1:89025-111633 GCA_013407115.1 Glycine latifolia | reverse complement strand
TCTAAAGAAGGGAAATGAGTTCAACATCTCTAGAGAGAAGGAACAAGCCCGAGTAAGGAATCCGGTCACTCTAAATAAGGGAAACGAGTTCAACATCTCTAGATAGAAACAAGCCCAAGTAAGGAACCCGGTTACTCTAAAGAAGGGAAACGAGTTCAACATCTCTGGAGAGAAGAAACAAGCCCAAGTAAGGAACCCAGTCGCTCTAAAGAAGGGAAACGAGTTCAACATCTCTAGCGAGAAACAAGCCCGAGTAAGGAACCCGGTCATTCTAAAGAAGGGAAATGAGTTCAACATCTCTAGAGAGAAGGAACAAGCCCGAGTAAGGAATCCGGTCACTCTAAATAAGGGAAACGAGTTCAACATCTCTAGAGAGAAATAAGCCCAAGTAAGGAACCCGGTCACTCTAAAGAAGGGAAACGAGTTTAACATCTCTGGAGAGAAACAAGCCCGAGTAAGGAACCCAGTCACTCTAAAGAAGGGGAAATGAGCTCAACATCTCTAGAGAGAAGGAACGAGCCTGGGAAGGGAACTTGGTAACTCTAAAGAAAGGAAACGAGCTCAACATCTCTAACGAGAAAGAACCGCCCAGGAAGGGAACCCAGTAACTCTAAAGAAGGGGAAATGATAGCACTAACCCGGTAGCCTTCACCTCCACAAACACACCGTCAAAAGGTGTTTTGGGAGTTCACAGCAACAGACATCAACTTCACGGATAGGGGATACTTACAACATCAATATCTTCACACAAAACACCATCAATCATAACATTGTGCATCCCAATTGTTAAAAGACATAGATTTTCTTAAAAATCAGCACACAATAGGGACATGTAGTTATCTTCATAGTTGGACTCCCTGGCCCCAAACTATGGTATCTAAAACTGATTATCAACATAATAAACTCCCCTTACCTAACCAAGAGTCCTTCTATTACAGTCTAGCAATGTTATAACACTATCCTTTGAAGAGTGAGCTTGTTCGACACAGCGCTCTCAAGGAAGCCCAGAAAAGAAAGATTGGGTCTCCGTTCTTGTTTGAACTTCAAGAAGGGTTTTCGAAGACTTCTCCTCTGGTCACGAGGTTCCTATTGGCGTAGGGATTCCGTGACAAGCTATGGTGGTTCTGAGTGGTTGAAGGGAGTGGTTTTAGGGTGTGGAAAGGTAGAGAGAAAAGGGAGAGAAAAGCGTAAAAGAAGAAAGAACACGCTTCCATTGCGCCACTCTGCTACTTATATATAGATGACTTGACAAGCTCACTTAGCGTGTACGTACAGCAACCACAGACCAAACACAGTTGACTTAACCTAACATTCAGCAAACACTCATACCAAGACAAAAGCCTAACAACACAGCAAATTATGAAATAAATTAAGAAATCAAGTAACATAATACACATCAAACATCTATCTCAGAAACTTGAAATTTCAGGGTGTTACAGAAGTTGGAACCAAAATGATTGTGTCTATGAGTCGACCTAGGTTAATTTTGTGCTACAGAATTAGCACAGTTTAATTGTTTTGAAGTGATATGATATCGCTTATCAATCAAGCTCCTAGCTTTATTGATTTTAAATATCCAAATCATGTTTTTAAACTATAGAAAACTCTTTATGGATTAAAGCAAGCTCCTAGGTCCTGGTATAAAAGATTGAGCAACTTCTTACTTAGCAAATCCTTTATAAGAGGACAGGTGGATAAAACATTGTTCACTAAGAAATCTGCCAATGATATCTTATTAGTTCAAATATATGTTGATGATATTGTTTTTAGTTCAACTAATCATTCCTTGTGCAAAGAATTCTCAATCTCTATGCAGAATGAATTTGAAATGTCTATTATGGGAGAATTAACATTCTTTCTTGGACTTCAAGTGAAGCAAATGAAGAATGGGACATTTCTCAGTCAAACAAAGTATTGCCATGAATTGATCAAGAAATTTGACATGGAGAAAAGCAAAGATGCTGCAACTCCTATGGCAACCTCAACTTACCTTGATTTAGATGAAAAAGGTAAGAACGTTGATGAGTCAAAGTATAGAGAGATGATTGGATCACTATTGTACTTGAGTGCAAGTAGACCAGATATAATGCTGAGTGTGTGCTTATGTGCAAGATATCAAGCTAATCCTAAAGAATCACACCTCACAACAGTCAAGAGTATCATCAAATATCTTAAATCAACTCCAAGAGTTGGTCTTTGGTATCCCAAAGGTGCATTATAAATTTAATTGGATACTCAAATTTTGATTTTGTAGGATGCAAATTAGACAGGAAAAGCACAAGTGGAACATGCCATTTATTGGGAAGTTCACTTATCTCATGGCATTGCAAGAAACAATCTTGTGTTGCTCTATCAACAGCTGAGGCTGAGTACATTGCTGCTAGAAGTTGTTGTGCTCAAAGCTTGTGGCTGAAGCAACAAATACAAGACTTTGGTGTTGAATTGAAAGAGATTCCTTTGCTATGTGACAACATAAGTTCTATCAACTTATTAAAGAATAAAATAATGCACTCAAGGACAAAGCATATAGAGATCATACATCACTTCCTCAGATATCACATTCAAAAGGGTAATTGCTCAATTGAGTTTGTTAACACAAATAATCAATTGGCTGATATTTTTACTAAACCCCTTGCTAGATATAGATTTTATGCTCTTAGTAACATGCTAGGTATTCTTGATGAATCTAATATCTACTAGCATTCTTATGATATGTCTGACTACATGAAAAACCACTCACAAATTGATTATGCATCACATATGACCAAAATACGAATTCTGATGAATGACACTATTCATACTACTTAATTGTCTGTCTTAATCAATTACTATATGGATTAATCATTATTTGGTGTTGAAAGACAATTGAGAGTCAAAAACTCTGGAGTAATCGATTACCCTGTGTTTTAATTGATGACTTGGTACTTAAAGTCTATTTTAAAATGAAAAACTCTCTGGAGTAATCAACTACCTTGCATTTTAATCGATTACTTAATTCTTAAGAGCCATTTGCAAATTCAAAAATCTCTGGAGTAATCGATTACCCTTCGTATTAATTGATTACATCATGTTCAGAGTCATATTTCACACTGGAATAATTGATTATGAAGGTTATGTAATTGATTATTTATGGCGTTTCTGCAAATCTGCACAATTTTCAATGAAATCTAACTGACATCTTATCTCTAATTCAAATTCAAATTCTGGTTCAGTGAATCCAAATACTCTTGGAACTCAAGATAGTTGTTACCTTTTAAAATTCAAAATTTAAACTTTAAAACCTGTATAAATTCAGGTTTTCTAAAGCTAAATATTCACACCTGAAAATCACTCTCTCCCTAAGCAAATCTGAGCTAAACTTCTGCTCTGCATCTTTCTCCTTTAACCAAACCTCTGTCCATTCCTTTCTTCAAAAAATATCACCATGTCTAACCCATTTGTCTCTAAGAAAATCAAAACCAGCAAGAGGAAGGTTGGCCAAACCTTTAGGGCTGCTGAGAACGGGCTAAATACCTGGTTCCCTACTAAAGTTGAGAGGAACAACTATATGCAATTCAATGCAACCAAACTTGAGATGCCTCCAAAATATCTTGAGCTAGATTGGTTTGTAGATGAAGGGTTTAGATTCCCTGAAATTCTGCAAGATCAAGGGCTAACAAAGTTGCTGGAGATGAAGGGTACCTTTTACCCTGAATTGGTAAAAGTATTTTATACATGTGCCAAAGCAAGCATGGATGGTGTTCTCCATTCCCAAGTGAATGGAGTGGCAATGGAGATTGATGACGCTATATGGAATGTAGTGGTTGGCATCTCCTGCGTAGGAGTTAAGTTTGAAGAGGAAATATGAGGTTACTCAAAGATGGATACATACAGGGTTATGTTGCTAGATCCATACAGGCTCGAATAAGAAACAGATTGGGGGTTGGTAACATGACTAGTGAAGACAGACTTCTTCACTACATCATTACCTACATCCTTACACCAAGGTCTACCAATCATGCACAGATAATAGATGATGATCTGCAGTTGGTGTATGGGATGAAGACTGAAACTCATATTAATTGGGTTCTATTCATTTAGGAGACAATGATGAAGTCTAAAAGGTTGCTTAGCTATCAATTCCCCTTTGTTGTCTTAGTCTCAAGGTTCATTGACTACTTTGGGATTGATATGTCAAATAAGATAGTTGACAAAATCACCAACATCACCAACCTCATCATTGTCAAGCATTTCAACAAGCTAGGATTGATGAAAACCCCAAATAGGTGGATGATAGCTAGAGCTCTAGCTCCTCAAGGAGGTGGTGATGAGGAACAAGATGCTAAGGAAGGAGATGCTGATGCTGGCCCTACTGAGCAGCAGTGGAGCCCTTTTGAATCCCTAATGATTCAAAAGATGGATGCAATGATAGCTCTGCATCATGAACATTCAGCTGATGTTCATTCCTCTTTGGATGAAATCACCACTAGGCTAGAAAATATAGAGACTAGAATAGCTCTTAAAGACTTTGATAATCTATAGATTAGTGGCTGTATTGTTTTGCTTGTGGTTGTGTTGTTTGTTATTTCTCATGTTCATCAACTATCTTTGATGTTCATCTTATGTTTCTGCACCTTCTATTAGTGAATAAAATTTTGTTTTATGTTGTTTATATCTTCCTTTGCTTATTTCATTATAATTGGAACATTTTGTCTTTGATAAGCCAAAAGCGGGAGAAAAATGAACATATACAATAAACATATAAAGGATGCTGGGTGATTAAAATAATATAAGGGGAGAAGAATGATAAACTAAATGATAAACTTTTGACAAATGACAAATGTTTGCTCTGATTTAAATGAACATAAGTATTGCTCTTAATCTAATTTGATATGAAATTACATAAGGGGGAGCAATACATATGCTTATGATGTTATGAGTTTATGCAAAGAATACTTAATAGCTGATCTTGGCTAGAGGCTTATTATTTTTTAGGTTTAAGTAAAAGCTCTTGGAAACACTCTCCTAAGAAAAACACTAAGGTTCAACATATTCAATTGAAGTTTGGCATGATCAAAGCCAAAAAGAAGGAGATTGTTTGAGTCAGGGATAGCTCAAGGATCAAGAAGCTGAGTCTCAAAGTCGACAAAGTATTTAGGCTATTTTACATGCCAAATCAATTTGATTGGTAGTTGTAATTTGTGTATGAGATGAAACTTCCTATGATCCATTGCATAAAGCTCATACATGGTTTTTGCATTCATATTTTCATAAAAGCATAAGTCTTATGTGATTGAGTATTTTTAGTTTAATATTTTTCTATTCTTCTTAGCTTATTTGACTTCTCTTGGACTTTTATTTTCTCACTCTAACTCAGTTTTTGTCTTAGGCAAACAAGTGAGCTTAATTGATAATTGTTGCTTATTTTCAGATTTTATTTGCTTACTTGACCTATCTTCCTTGTGTAGGACCAAGATAGTTCTACAGAACTCCAAATGGTGCATATGAGTAGTCCCTAGAAAGATAAGGAAAATATCTTCAATTTTGTAAGAGATAAGCCAAAGCCAATTCTGTCATTTTGAGGGTCATTTTAGGCTTGAAAGTTAGAACCTCTGCACTTGAGTTTTGGGTTACGAATTGGTGTAATTAGTAACTAGTTAGATTAGATGGGCCTAATCATGGCTCATCCTTTCCTACCGACTTAGTCACTATACACTAGTGCAATTAGTTAGTGGATTTTTACACTTCAATTTAGTACAAACAGAATTTGTAGTTTCTTTTAGAAGTTTTCAGAATTAAAATATTTTCTCTTATTTTCTCTCAATTGTTCTTCATTATTATTCACTATTATTCACTATTCTTTAGTTTTCTTCTTTATTTTCATTTCTTTTCTTCCATTTTCTTGCACTAATTTTGTGGGTCTTCCACTTATGATGATCATGGAAGGCTAAACAATCAATCAATCCAAGGATCTAGTCCAAGCAAGGATAATTTGAGTTCTAGTTTGGTATTTCAATTTCTGTGTGAATGCTCATTTTCTTCTTCCACTACTGGAAACAAGGTTTTCGACAACAGTGGAACAAGGACAGTTATACAAGAACTGTCTTAGAAGAAAAGGTGGTCGCATTTTTGTAAATATTTGAAAATTTTTAAAGATGAACACACAATAAGAAATCGGTTTCTTCAAGAACAATCTTTAAAAACAAGACTTTAAAGACGATGGTAAAAAATTGTCTTCGAAAACCTTTTGTTTTCCCTTTTATCTAGTGCACGCACACACACCACTCGTGCCCTCTCACATTCTACATAGGGTTTCTCACTAATCTCCCTCTTCGTGTTCTCTAAGCATACACCACTACTTTTTTCCTCAAATTCAACACCACCTTGGGTTACGACAATGGGAAAAGCCTTCGACATCGAAGCCATTTCGTTCCATGCCGATGGGTGGGGTCCACTAGACAACGCTGACAACATTTGCTAGGCCCCACCACCGCGTCGTCAAGATCAGCACATCCACACCTAGCCCCGAATCCAACCAACAACTTGCGGCCCCTAACTTTCCGCAAACACAAGGCCTACCATCTCCGACCAAACACTGCGCACCCTTGTCACCATCAAAATTCCACCACCATAGCCCACCTCAACCCAAACACCTAAGCACCCACATCAAAATCGTCGTGCCACCCTTCACCCTCACCTCGTTTGGCATCAGAATAGCACCGCACATGCTGGGTCGAGCCCGACGAGTATGGCAAATCCTCCGACATCTCCATGATTGGAGATTTCTGATTTGGGGGCTAGGGATTTCAAATTTGGGGGTAGGGATTTCTGATTTGGAAGTTAGGATTTGGCTTGGCTACTTAGAGATGGAAAAGATCTTAGAAATTGATCCCTCAAATTATCAAGCTAGGAAAACCATTTGGTGGCTAGAGCCCCTTGCTGCAAAAAAAAAGGGAACTTTTATTCTTCTTCTTTCTAAAAAAAATGCATTTTTTTCGTGGGAACATTTATTCTTCTTAGATTCCAAATGGGTTCTGCTTGAAATGTTAAAAAGCCTCTTTTTTTTTTTGCTTAGAAGAGCTTTTGGTGTTGATGTTTATGTTTCTCTGTGTGTGTGTGTGTGTGGAAGAGAAAGAAAGTGTAAGACTTTCATGAAGGGTAGTGATTAGTGAAGAAGATGTTGTGCCCATAACTTCTTCTGTGTGTCTAACGAATGTGTTCACGCAATAATGTTTCAAACTAGTGCATTTGGGTTGGTCATTATTCTTTTAACTTTGGTCCTGATCCTGTTAGAGTCTAGACTTAGATGTATAGTTGCAAAATGGGGAACTTCGAATTGTTTGGGATTTGGGGTTCATGTCCATTGAATGCTTCGTTAGCCACGAAATGAATATAGATTGAGATCGAGATTCTTTCTAGTACTAGTACATAGAATTCCTTGTATAAATCTCTAGTTACCCACAGAATGAATTGTTTCTATCTTATTTAGAGTTTCTTATTTTATTTTTTTGCTACTATTACATGTTTTAGAAGTTATAATGCAGCCTTGTTTGCTGACTTTTATTCTTCTAGCAATTTTTATTTTGTCATTGTCTTTTCGCATGTTTGTAGCATCGTTTTAACTTGTGATTTATTTTCATGTATGCTTGCAGTGTAAGTGTGTTTGGGGTCTCAGCAAAATCAATGCAGTGTTCATATGATCCAAAAGGAAACAGTTCATACCGACTATATTTGTGTTGTTTTTTCTTTTCAATCATTTTTCAGGCTGAAAGTTGTGAAATAATTATTTCTGATTCAGTTTTGACTGTTACCCTGTCGCATTAGAATGTAATCAATTGTCTCTGTTGGGAAAAAACTCTTTCCCTCAAATAATCAAATTCTAATACCAACGTTGGGTAAGCGTGTACCCTCAAAGTCAAATGCGGAAACGTAATCAAAAACACAAAAGGGAGTGAGAGAGACAATCACACAAGCAATTTGTTTTACGTGAGAAAACCTTCCCTGAATCCAGAAAGGAAAAACTCATTGGACTTTGTCCAGAATCAAATATCCACTATAACTGAGAATGGTTACAATGAATCAAAACACACCAAGGTCGTGGTACACTCAACCTCTCCAACAATGGTGATAATCAAGTCTCAAAGTGTTTCACTCTAATCACTCAAATATGCAGGCACGCAGGCTTGCTCAAATGTGCGGAATCTCTCATGCACTCAATTGTCAAAACGGCGGAGTATCTCATGCTCTCTCAATTCTCAAATCTGAGTCTAACGTAATTACACCCTCAACTAATGTATTTATAATGGTAAATTAAGTCTGGGATATTAAACCCCTTAAATGGGCTTGGGCCAGCATTGAAGGAGTAAAGTCCAATAGTCTCTACTTTATTGTTTTGAACTTATATTTTATGAAAGCACTAGGGAGACGGGTATGAAAGTCTGATTTTTTTATCTTGCCTTTTGTCTTTTGACAACGAAATTTTTTTATTTTAAACAAATCTCGTAGTTGTAAGATTTGAGTTCATTCAGAAAGGTTATCTCTCATTACAATGTGTGTACTAGAATATCTAGTGGTAGGACACATCAGATTTTGTTTATCACACTCACCTTGTCTGTGTTATGTCTCGTGTCTTTGTCATTGACCATGCTTCTTAGAAAGAAAATTGGGCTAACATTTGGCTAGTGGCATGGAAGGTTTGTAATCCTGTGGCCAGTGGTGAAGCCATGTTAAAGCCTGGTGGAATACTCCTTAATTTTTGTGTAGCATAGGGCAAATTGAAAGTTGTTCATTGTCTCCCCCACCCCGTTTTCTTGTTGATATAATGAAACATGATATGTTTTTTTTGTAACCAAAAACATTTTCTTATTCATATAAAACTGGTTTTCAAGTCCATTTATATCAGGGAAACCATGTTATTTATGACAACAGAATGGGGGTTTAATAATGATTTATGTTGTTTTATTCTGCCATTGATAGCATGGGTACTCTCACATTCTTGTAGCATAACTTCTATTCATGCATTATTTACCCCCTTAGTATTATCCATCTGCATCTACTAAAAATAATTCAGTACATTTGTTATGGTTCTATTTTTTATATGCTATTTATTTTATTCACATTAATGTGCATGATATGGAATTAGATATGTTGTTAGTGGTTGAATGCATAAGCTAATTACCTCATTTATCGTCGGGAAATTCGTGACTACTTAAAGACTCTTTGTCCAGACTTACATATAACTCAAGGTGAGTATGATGATGCGACAAAATATCCGAAGACCAAAGCACTAACCTTTGGCCAATTTAAACTGGGACTATGCCATGGCCATCAGGTCTGATTTTGACTCTGATATTATTTGACCTTTTTTTTCTTAAATGGACCTAAGAAATTGGGAGCATGGATGGATCATAAGGAAATTACCTTTGATATACTAGTACAAAAATGAACAACTAAGGTCAATGACTAAGGACTTATTTGGGATTAAATCAAAGGTTTTAAAATTTCAATTACAACCCACAAAAGGTTGATGTATTTTTTACTCCATCAAAATTTCTATCACAAGCTTGCAATCCAAGAGCCAAGCATGGCAAATGGAAACCACCATTGACCCTATACCGGCACCACTCAAAGTTAATCACTTTCCAATATGCCCCCACACTCCAGACCCATTCTAGATATTATTTTCTTTGCAGTTAATGGATGTTGCACTCTCGGTTTTCTGATCAAAGGTCTATGATTTTAGGCAACTATTAAAAAGTGTTTGGGCTGTAGTAACTAGTCATTCCTGTATATTACTTTGGGCCTTGGTACAGCTAACAGCTTTAATCTGCGCTGAATGATTTACTTCATTATGCTACTTTAGGTTGCACTTGTGTAGGTTTATTTATTCTCTTTCTTATCTTGGTTGATGGTGCTTAACAGGTGCAATTTACATCTTTTTTATTTTTTTGTTGCAATTGCAACTTTTTCCATTCAACCATATTCCTCCTGTGATTGGATTTTTATGAAATTGTTATTAGTTATGTCCAAACTGAGTCTTCATACTAACTATCTTTTTGTGAAGCAGCTAAAGCCAATTGAGTCTGCCTTACTCTGCTAGGCTATTGATCTCATGGATTATGTTGTAGAATGGAGGAATTTAACAAAACAAATGCAATAAATATTGCAATGGTTTTTGCACCAAACATGACTCAGGTATCCTCACATACTGTAAACATTAATTTTCAATTATTGCTATATATTGGAAAATATTCTTTAAAGATGACAGAGAAAAAAGCACGTGGTGATGATCCCAAATAAAATTCAAAATAAATCTTAATAAAAGAAATGAAAAGGGAAAAAAAAAAGAAATAATGTCTTTTAGTCTCAATGGTAAGTGATTAGTAAGTAGTTTTTATATAATCAGTCTTTTTTAAAAAAAAATTCTTTTTCTACTTGCAGAGTATGCATCTAGTGGTGTTTATGATAAGTGTTTGTCGTGTTGCTTCAAAACAATTAAACTACGCTAATTTTGTAGCACAGGATTAACCTAGGTCGACTCAAAGACACTATCAATATGGTTCTATCTTCAGTTCACTACTAACAGTAAAGGGAATTTTTGTTGAACAGTTTGCAGGCGCGAAGTAAAAATTGCAAAAACACAAACTACGATTAAAGATCAAGGAAGGTGGATGAATGGTGGAAGGCAAGGAAAGACTAGGGATGAGGGAAGTGGTATAGTAGAATCAGAACATGTATATGTACCTGCAACATAATCAAAGTCAAGTGCGAAGGAAATCTCCGTACAAATACTACACACAACAGCAAAATTATCACAGGTACAATTACAAGAACCAAGATCAAAATCAGAAAAATCAGAAAGCAAATTAGAAATATCTACACTATCTACTGCAGCATCAATGATATCAAGAAGAAAAATAGAATGCTCCTCTACAGGATGTCTCATGGCCTCAAAAATGTTAAACTGGACAATGTCATCACCAAACTCCATAGAAAGAGTTCCTGCATGCACATCAATTTTAGTCCTAGCTGTCATCAAGAATGGTCTTCCTATGATTAATGTGGAACCATGACTAGAAGACTCATTCTCCATGTCCAAAATATAAAAATCCGCAGGAAAAATCAAATTATTAACTCGTACCAACACATCTTCAATAAGTCCAAGTGGAAGCGCAACACTCTTGTTAGCCTAGTGAATGACAACACCAGTGGGTTTCAACTCACCAAGGTGTAGTGATTTGTAAACTGATGTGGGCATGACATTAATGGAGGCTCCAAGATCACACAAGGCATTTGTAAAAGTAATATCTCCAATGGTGCATGGAACAACGAAAGTGCTAGGATCCTTGCACTTCTGTGGCAAGGTGGATAGTGGCATGGAATCAACAATCTTGCCCTGTATGAGTGCAGATACATTCCTGCCCATCTTCACTTGCTCATCTCCCTTCAGCTTCCTTTTATGAGTGCACAAATCCTTCAAAAACTTTGCATATTTCAGAATCTGTTTGATGGCATCCAATAGGGGAATGTTGACTTCAACCTTCCTGAAAATATAAAGCAAATCAGAATCAAATTCCACTTTCTTTGCAGAAATGGATCTAGAAGGAAAAGGTAGAGGAATTAGAGGAGTATGCTTTGGTGCAGAATCTGATTTAGCACCACCAACAACTGTTGAATCTGAAAGCTCCTTGCCACTCCTCAAGGTAATGACATTCACACTTTTTGGATTAATCACTGGTTGTGCTGGAATGTTGCCAGAACCTTGCTGCTGCATCTGGTTGACAGTTGTAGCTAACTGTCCAATCTGAGTCTGGAGGTCTTGGATGGTGGCACTGACATTCTATTGAAACTAAAGGTTGGTGGTGGCCATTTGCTTCATCAAGTCCTCCAAAGAAGGTCCAGAACTGGTCTGCACAGGTTGTGCAGGTGTAGGTGCAGGTTGCTGGAACTGTGGCTATTGTCTGAATGGGGGAGGTTGGTATTTGGTGGTGGCAGGCTGGAAGTGCTGCTGTGGAGGTCTGAAGGGTTGCTGTTGTTGTGGTGGACTAGGACCATACCTCAAATTCGGATGATCTCTCCAACCAGGATTATAAGTGCTGGAGTAAGGATTATTCTGTTGTTGAGGTCTAAATGGTTGTCTAGGTTGCATAGCAGAAACTTCAGCAGCTTATTCTATCACATGGAGAATGGGACATGCATCTGTTGGATGATCAACGCACAGCAGATACCACAAGGTCTTGGTTGGTTGGCTGCCATCACATTCTGTTGTTGACCAATAGCAAGCTGCCTCACAAGGGATGTCAACTCTGTCAATTTGTTCTCCAACCTCTGGTTATCAGCAACCATAGAAACAGAAACTTCATTTGCAGCCTTGGATGTAGAAACACCTCTAGTACCAAATTGTTGATAATTGGCTGCCATGTTAGAAATCAGCTGCCTTGCAGCAAGAGGGGTCTTGTCCATCAAAGCGCCTCCACTAGCTACATCTATCATACTCTTGTCCATCAACATCAAACCTTCATAAAAATACTGAATTAATAATTGCTCACTAATTTGATGGTGAGGGCATGTAGCACACAGCTTGTTGAATCTCTCCCAGTACTCATACAATATCTCCCCAGCTAGTTGTCTTATACCACAAATCTCCTTTCGGATGGATGCTGTTCTGGATGCTGGAAAGAATTTCTCCAGAAATCTTCTCTTCATATTTGTCCAAGTGTTGATAGGACCTGGTTGAAGGTATAACCAATCCTTGGCCACACCATCCAGTGAAAAAGGAAATGTCTTTATCTTGACATAATCTTCGTGAATGTCATGTGGTCGCATGGTGGAACACACTACATGAAACTCCTTAAGATGCTTGTGTGGATCTTCACCTGCAAGACCATGAAACTTTGGAAGCAAATGGATCAGTCCAGATTTTAGCTCATAACTGACCTCAGTCTCAGGATATTGAATACACCAAGGTTGGTAAACAACATCAGGTGTAGCCAATTCCTTGAGAGTTAGGTTGTTATCAGCCATTGTATCAAGATGTTCAGAAGTAGAAGGATTAGAAGTAAATTCAGAATCAAAGTCAGAATACACTATGCTACTGTCTAAAACTACGCTATCAAAGTCATCTAAACTAATATTATGTATGTTTAATCTGTGAAATGTCTTATCTATCTCAGGATCATATGCATGTAATTCACTTGATGTGGACCAAGTCATACACAATTCAGCTCATAAGGAACAATAAACACAGACAACACAGAAATGTCAGACAGCTACTCTACCAAGACACTACTCACTATATATGCTGAAATGAAATAGGAATTGGAAACCTACCCTAAAATTTTTTTAAGAAAATCTAGAAATATAACAGTGAATGTCTAAAAATCATGATTGATTTTTGTGCTTTTTTGGTGATTTTTAAAAATCATGAAAATAGAAAATCGCCTAAAAAATGGCCTAAATGAAGGAATTTCACGATTTGGACCCCTGATGAATGAGTTACTTCATAACAGGTTCACCTTGATGTATTAATTTTTCGCATATTCTGGTAAAATTTCAGCCCATTCTGAGATCGTTTGCTATGAAATTACCAGAATGCCCCTACGACAATTGTAAAAACTGGTCCAAAACTCCTACTTAGAGGCCGAATTTACCAATTTTAACCCAAACCCAACTCCAAAAGGGGTTGCTTTTGTTTAAAATAGGGGATAAACTTTGGAAAACAAATTGTAAAGCAAAACTGTACAGGTCTGAAAATTCTGGACGGCAAATTGCACAACAAACACAACTACACTACACAAATTCTCTCCCTACTACTCCTCTGTTTTTTCCTCTGTTTTTCCCTATTTTTGCTTTGTTTTTTCGCTGTTTTGCACCAGCACCTCACACACACTTCATAACAACCAACAGAAACAAGGAAAATATGTAACAAAGTGCAATTGTGCAACATAACGTAAATATGCAGTGAATGTAAATATTTTTTTTTCTTTTATATTTTACTAATGCTATTATCTAATATGCAGTGAATTAAAGTTAGCACACAATGAACCGTGTCCCCGGCAACGACACCAGTTTTGATAAGCGTTTGTTGTGTCACTTTAAAACAATTAAACTACGCTAATTCTGTAGCATAAGATTAACCTAGGTCGACTCAAAGACACTATCAATATGGTTCTATCTTCAGTTCACTACTAACAGTAAAGGGGATTTTTGTCGAACAGTTTGCAGGTGCAAAGTAAAAATTGCAAAAACACAAACTATGATTAAAGATCAATGCAGAACTAACAGAATTGATAACAAGTAATGCAAAATAGATTAAAAAGCATCAATCCAATTCACCAAACCAAGCTATTTGAATCATCATCGTTCTCAGAAATTTATCTTATTGTGAAAGTTCATTCAATTTCATTAGAAACAGTTCAATCGAATTAACCCCTAAATTAATTGAAACCACAACCCTAATTGAAATATCATCCAATTAATCTGTGATTTATATTTGAAATTAGGAAATTAATCCATAACCTAATCCACTTTCAATCCTAAACGCATTCATAATCATGAAAAAAGAATAGCAATTGAAGAAGAAAGTGAACATTCACACAGAATTCGAAATACCAAACCAGAACTCAAATTCTTCTCTTGCTTGGGTTGGATCCTTGGATTGATTGATTATTTAGTCTTCCATGATCATCATCAATGGAAGCCCCATGAAATAAGTGCATGAAAATGGAAGAAGGGAAAGCAAAAATGAAGAACAAAGAAGAACAGTTGAGAGAAAATAAGAGAAAGGGTTTTGATTCTAAAGACTTAAAAAATGTAAAACTACTTTTTTGAAAAATGAAATGTAAAGTATTAATTCCTCTTAATGTCACTAATATACAGTGACTACGTCTAAAGAAAAGAATGGGCCATGAACAACCCATCAATTCTCATTATTTATGCTATTTACACCAATAAAAGTCCAACTCGCAGCCTAAAATACAAGTGCAGTGGTTCTAACTGCAAAGCCTTAAATGACCCTCCAAATGGCAGAATTGGCCTCAGCTTATTTCTGGCAAACTTGTAGATCTTTTTGTTATCTTTTGAAGGACTACAAGAACGCTCAATTCTGAGTTCCATAGAGCTCTGTAGGTCATGTACAAGGCAGATACGTCAAGTGAGCATAAAATCCAAAAATACGCAACAATTAGCAATTAAGCCCACTAACTTGCCTAAGACAAAAACTGAATTAGAATGAGAAAATAAGCTAAGAATGATAGAAAAATATTTAACTAAAGGCACTCCATCAGTTTATAGGTGCAAGAATATCAACTTCGAGTGGTATACCTGATTTTCAAGGTCCCAAGGGAATTTGAACACTTCAGGTGATGATTTTGAAGCTTGGAAATGCTTATACTATAATCAAAATTAAAATTTTATTCCTTTAGGTGATTCATACAGTTGTGAATGTATGCTTGACTTTAGCAATTTCTATAAGATTTAGAGTGTAAATGCTAATGAGAACAGTGCATAATTTTTTTTTTGTATTTACAATATACATACTATGAATTTTTCTTTATTTCTTAAATTACAGATAATATATTCTCATATTATTGGCAGAGAAGTTGATTATCCAGATTGAAGTATATATATTTTTTGTAGTGATGTGAAAAGAAAAATATATTGCATTTGTTTCAGAATTCATTGCTTTTTTAATTTCAATACATAAACCATAGTATGTTCTATCAATTTCAACTTGACTTGGTTCGAATAGCATTTCTCAATCAAGGATATATTGTTGCCAAGTTTCTAGAAATTGAAATAAATGTTCAAGAAGGTATCCCATAATCAAGATTGGAACCTCAAATGTTTTTATAGCATTTCTCAATCAAGGATATATTGTTGCCAAGTTTCTAGAAATTGAAATAAATGTTCAAGAAGGTATCCCATAATCAAGATAGGAACCTCAAATGTTTTTGTTCTTATTTTTTTTACTCTTTTCCTTGAGATGAATTAGTTGGTATTATAACAACTATTTTTTTTTCTAGTTTGTAAATTTTAAATAATTAAAGTGTATAATGATCTGTTTTCTGGATCATCGTTGCATATATAAATCTGAGTTTTTTTCTTTGTCTTATGGATTAACATGAAATTTGATGTGGATTTGAGAATTTAGCACAATTGTTCTATTCTTATCCTCACTGATTTTGTTTTTACCATTGACTATAAAGTTCTGATTTTGATTGAGAAGGCTCAGGCTTCATATCAGAATGGTTTCCATTGATCATGGTAAAGATGAAATGGAAGAATGTAATGGACTTATAAGCCCCATGATAATTTCAACTAACTAAAAGTGAAATAATTTTATTAAAAAGTATTATACTATTATTGCATGGGAAATATAAAAAATATAATATATTATGATATTAGTCAACATCTTAACAAGAGTAGTGGGTTTTTAACTTTTCATTGTTACAATTCATTCACCTACTAGATACTACTTCATGAAGGACAAAAATGAAGATGACTGGATTACAAGATACTTCTTTACTGGAGGAACTATGCCTTCGACAAATCTACTTCTTTATTTTCAAGTAAGTTTGCCTTGCAACTTGTGCCAGCTTTGTTATTTTATGATGGTATTGCAGAACCCTATTAAATTTTTTTGTGTTGTAAAAGGTAAACATGAAATATACTTCCAAAGGACTCAGCTACCAAGTGGACTGCTTATTGGAGTACATTCTTCATAGCTGTAGTAGAACTTTTTAGATATGAATGTTATTTGTTAACCATAGGAGGCTTTTAATTTCTGTAACTCTTGGCTTTTTTATATGTGACGTAATGTTGTTTGCATAGAATACACTGGTCATAATGGATACAACCTTTGTTGTTTGTTAGAGAGAAGTGATTTGATCTTATTTTCTTTTTATTCTTAATTTCTTTTGGCATGACTATACAACTTTAATTGCAGAGCCATTAATGGGTAATGAATTTCCTTCAAGTGATGGTCAAAGTTGCATGTTGCTTATAAGGTATGATGCATGATAATTTCTTTCAAAAAAACAAGATTCATAATGTAGCATCATTGCCACTCCAAAGTAGTGAATTACTTGATACAGGGCCTTCCAGGAGCATATATTAAGGATGCAGCTTTGAAAGCATATCCAAAATCTGAGAAAGTGCCATGTGAGGACTTTGAGACTTCATTCAAGGTCCCATTTGTTGTTTCTCAATTAACATCTCTCTCTTTCGTTCATCTTTCTCTATATGATGCCCATGGATTTCAACTGAGAAGTATGTAAATGAATTTTTTTACATAACCTGACTTTGTAATTACATTTTTTATGGGTTATATCTCTAATCGTGCTTAAATAAGAAATACTTTACTTGTGCTAGGGAATATTTAGTTATAGTTGTGTTATTATGCTAATCATGTGTAATGGGATATAAAATTATGCTCCACTTACATATAACCAAGAGTATCTATTACACACTCAATTAATATTGACTGTTTTCATTATTTCATCACAAGTTTGAAGATCAATGCCATTGAAATATTTAGTTGTAGTTGTTTTATTATGATAATCCTGTGTATTGGATATAAAATTCATGTTATGTTTTATGGTAGTTAAAAAATTATGTCCACTAAGTTTCTATGCATGTTGTTATATTTCAAATATCATAAGAATATATGTCAAAGATGAAAGTATTGAACTTGTTACCTATGGTCAATTAATTTTAAAAAAAAAAAAACACCTTTAACTAAGACGATTCTAAGAAAAACTGTCTCAGTTAAAGGTGTTTAATTTAAATAAAAAAAATCTCTATTCTAAGACTGTTTTTCCAAAAATCGTCTTAGAAAGGATTTTTTTTATAAAAAAAACCATTTTCTAAGATGATTTTAGCCTAAAACCGTCTTAGAAGCCTTTTTATAAAAAAATTCAATATAAAATCTAAGACGATGTTAGGCTAAAATCGTCTTAGAATGGTCACATTTTAAGACTATTCTCCTAAGAACCATCTTAGAAAGTGAGCGCAACAAAGCCAGTTTTATAACCGTCTTCAAAAGTAATGACTTTTGATGACGCTCAATACAAAGACGGTTGTACAATCGTCTTTGTATGGGGTATACAACTGTCTTTGAAAGCCATTTTTGTAGTAGTGTTCAATCCTCTATTTGATTTTCATGATTATGAATGTGTTTAGGATTGAAAACGGATTAGGTTATGGATTCATTTCCTAATTTCAAATTTTAATCACATATTGTTTGGATGATATTTCAATTAGGTTTGTGGTTTCAATTAATTTTGGAGTTAATTCGATTGAACTGCTTCTAATGAAATTGAATGAACTTTAATATCAAGATCATTATCGAAGAACTATGATAATTCGCATTGCTTGGTTTGGTGAATTGGATTGATATTCTTGAATCTGTTTTACAATACCTCTTATCAATTCTGTTAGTTTCTACATTTTTCTTCAATTGTAGTTTATGTTTTCACAATTCTTATACATTGCCTACAAACTGCTCGATAAAAATCCTCCAGTCATTTATTAGTCAATTGAAGTTGGAACCAAATTGATCCTATCTCTGAGTTAACCTAGGTTAATCATGTGCTACAGAATTAGCGTAGTTTATTTTCATGAAAGCATAACTCTTGTGGAAAAGCTTTTCTAAAACAAAGATTTTCATAATTGCATAAAATGGTTAAGGTTTTAGAAAAACAAGTTTTCTATGCTTTAATCGATTGCCATTAATGGTAATCTATTACTAAAGCTTTCAGGAACACTTTAATCGATTACAAGAGTATGGTAATCGATTACACTTCACAAAGTCACAGAAAAGTCTTCCTATGATAATCGATTATAATATTGTGGTAATCGATTACTTGGCACTATTTGAAACTAACACTATCTATGATAATCGATTACTTTGTTCATAAATCTTTTCCAGAAAGCTCAATAACACTTTAATCGATTAAACTTGTTAACAATCAATTACATAAGTGGTTTTAATCGATTACATTAACGTTTTAATCGATTACTAACAGTTACAAACTAATTTCTATAAATAGTTGTTAGTTGTCTTGAAAAAGAACAACATAATTACAAAGTACTTTCATCAGCTTACTGAGCAAGAAAAGATTCCAAGTGCTAAACACTGTTAAGTCCCACAAATCCTCAAGATTCAAAGATTTCAAAGGAGGGTTTCTTCTTGGGCAAGCTTTCAAAAGAAGTTTTGTAAAGAAAGTTCTGAAGTAGCTTCTTCCATTTTTTAAATTCAAGTCCGGTAAGTCATTCGCATATATCAATTACTGGATCACGGGTGCTTTCTTTCTTTACACTTTGTTGTGAATTCTTTTGAGTTTCTTTTGTGTCTTGATAGCAATAGGCTTCTTAAAGCTTTACTAGGATAGGTGTTCCTAGGGGTAAGAGTAGAGGTGGGTGATGTCTATGTCTTGATCACAAAGATTCTAAGTGTGTTAGAAGTCTTGTTCTTAATCTAGGTCTGATTTAGAGTGATTTTATAAAAAGCTTGTAAGAACAATTTGTTATTAGTGGAACTCTAACCTTTGTGGTTGGAAGAATTGAATGTAACTTCTCAAGGGTGAGAAGTGAACCAGTATAAATCCTTGTGTTGACTACTTCTTTCTAATCTTTTCTTGTTGTTATAATTTGTCATTCTTTGGTGCTACATTTCTTATTCAACAAGTGAAAGTTTTGTGATTGCCTTTTTGAGTAGTGGTGGTTTGATTGGTTGGAGCATTCTTGTTTTGTTTGTGATACGATCTTGATTACTGTGATTGTTTAAAGATTCTTAAAAGACTAAGTTTAACCAACTCACCCCCCTCTTAGTTATTATGTGTTGTTCATATTGTTTTCACTTTCCTATTAGGGATAATTTCCCTGATGAACATTTGATGCATTTGCATTCATTACATGTTACACCTTGGTTTCCTGACATTGTGAATTTCATTGTTGCATCTGTTGTCCCACCTCATGCATCTAGGTATCAAATAGATATTGAAAACAATAGGAATACCCACAATAACCAAGAGGGGGGTGAATTGGTTTAAACTTGGTCTTTTAAAATTATTTAAAAAATCAGAGTTATAAGATCTTAATCACAATTAAACAAAGAATGCTTCAAATCAATCAAACCACTCGACCTAAGAAAACAATTGCTTCAAAACAGAACTTGTTGAGTAATAAAAATAACACCAAGAACTAATGATCAAGATAACAAGAAGAGTTTAAGGAATAGAATACCAACACAAGAATTTATATTGTTTTACTTCTCAAGAGAAGCTACAGCTAATTCTTCTAATCAACACTAGATTAGAGTTCCACCATTATAAAATTTCAGTTCTTACAAGCTTTACAACAACCACTCTTTATCAATCCTAGATAAAGAATAGAAATCTAAAACCCTATTAGATTCCTAATGATCAAGACATAGAGAACCTTTCTCTACTCTTCCCTCTAGAGAAACCCACTCTAGAAAAAGCTTAATAGTTTTAAACTACCAATAATACAAAAACAAATTTACAAGAGATAATGGAGACAGACAACCTAATGATCCAACGAATATGAATGAATATGGTTTACCAATCAGAGTTAAAATGCAGAAATCAAATTCAAAACTTTCTCTCCAAACTTTCTTTGAAAATCTTGCCCAAGAAATCTTTTAATACACTATGAAGATTAAAAAGTGGGACAAGAGCTTTGCTAACTCAAAAAATGCTTTCTAACTTTGAGAAGGCTTGTATATGCTCAAAAAAATCAAAGTCTAAAAGTTATATTTTCATGCAAGCCTTCAATCTATTTATAATCAATTTTTATAACAAAATGTAATTGATTAAATTATCATATGTAATCGATTAAATTGCCAAATAATCGATTAAAATGTTCTTAGAACAACCTGGGAATTGCAATGAGCAAATTAATCGATTAATCTGAGTCATAATCGATTAAAGCATATACGTTTAGTTGTAAAACAAGCTTATGTAATCGATTACAAATTGTGGTAATCGATTAAAGCAATCATGCATATTAAAAATGAACTTAAGTAATCGATTATGATATCATGGAATCAATTAAGACAGGAAAACATGATTTTCATTTTGTGCTATGTAATCGATTACGAGTAGTTAGTAATCGATTAAAATGTTCTTCATGGCTTTTCCAGAATTAAAACAGAAGCTAGTAATCGATTATATCGTAGCGTAATTGATTAAAGCAATGATATTTCATTTTTCCAAAAACTTAACCATGAGAAATTAGTTTCTTTTGAAAATATAAATAGCTTTAATGCTTTAATGAAATCATGTATGCATGTTAATGATCATGTTCATGCAATGCAAGGATCATAAGATTAGCCTCTCATACACTTAACCAAATTACAAATTCCTTGGCATGTGAAAAGCTAAAATATTTCTTCTAAGGCATAAGCTTCTTCTTTAGCTTCATCTTCTTCCTGCTCCCCATATATCCAACAGATATATCTAAGAGTGATGCTAAATATTATGTGCGGGATGATCCTTATTTGTGGAGGTTTTGTAGTGACCAAGTGATCCACGGGTGTGTGCCAGATCATGAGATTTAGTCTATTCTTCAGTTTTGTCATGGCACACCTATCGGCGGTCATTTTGGTCATTGGTCCTTAGCTGACTACTAGGAGGATGTTAGACTGTGGGTTCTATTGGCCCATCATGTTTAGATATGCTCATCACTTTTCCACCACTTGTGAGCGGTGTCAGAGAGCAGAAGGGACCCTTAAACATAGGCGTGAGATGCCTCAATAGCCTATTATTTTTTGTGAGATTTTTATGTTTGGGGTATTGACTTTATGGGTCCATTTCCTATTTCTCATGGTTTTTATTATATCTTGCTTGTTGTTGATTATGTTTCTAGATGGGTTGAAGCTAAGGCCACCAAAACTAATGATTCTAAAGTTGTTGTGGATTTTGTGAGATCTAACATTTTTTGCAAGTTTAGTGAGCCTAAAGCTATTATCAGTGACCAAGGGAGTCATGTAACATCTCAGATTTTAAAGTGAGCTGAGTTGGACATTTTGTGTGTGTGTAATGCTTGATTATTTGGTTTATTTGGTAATTACTATTTGGTGTTGTTCTGCCTTGGTATGCGTGCTTGATGGATGATTAGACGTAAGTCAACACTGCTGTTTTGTGGTTGCTGGCAGTGCACGTTAAGTGGACGTGCCTTGTCAATCGTGTTTATAAGCAGCAGAGTGAGTAGAAGAGGGTGCTTTTTCCCTTTCTTCTTCCTTGAGCTTTTCTCCCTTTTCTCTCCTTCCTCTCTTCTCTCTCTAAGTTTGCCCAGAAACCGCCCTTCCTCAACCCCTCTGTGTTACCTTCAGCCCTCAAAGACCACCATATCTGCCATGAACCCCTTACGATAAAAAGAACCTCATGACCAGAGCAGAGGCCAGCAAACTATAAAATATAGGAACACTTCACACTTAACCAAGAGGGGGGTGAATTGGTTAAACCTTGGTAAATTAAAAATTATTAAAACAAAATCAGAGTTTTCCTTAGGATCTTTATCACTTTTGAAACCAAGAATACTTATTCAATCAAATGCTCAGCCCAAGGTATCCAATAGTTCAAGATTAAATTGATAAGCAAAGCAAGA
>QARZ01040794.1:63139-74025 GCA_013407115.1 Glycine latifolia | reverse complement strand
TTATATGTAAACGTAGGTAAAATAATCGATTAACCCGATACGTAATCAATTACATTGTTCTTGAGAATTTTTCCAGAATGAACTAAGAACAAAATAATCGATAATTATTATTATGTAATCGATTAAATTAGTAGAAAATGTATTTTTCCAAAAACATTTGATTCAATTCAAAAACTTAATCAATTTATCAAAGCCTTGTGAATTCTATAACTCAAATTAAGAGGCTTAATGAATGATGTGAATGCAATGCACTTGGATCACCAGAAATGCTTCTTCCTTTTACATTTAATCACAAATTAATCTTCAAGGCTTCAAGGCATGTTGAAAGATCAAAACTGAGCTTGGTTCTTTGTCCATTCTTCAAGTGACTCCTTTGTAACCAACACAAACATCCTTCTTAAGGTTCGAAAGAAAACGGACACGCTCAAAAAGACGGTGTTTCAGCATCGCTTACCTGTATGAAGAACTCCTGGTTAGATAAAGGGAGTTTATTATGTTTGATAATGGCTTTAGATTCCATGGTTGGGGGCCTGGGAGTCCAACCATGACAATAACTGCATGTTCCTGGTGTGTGTTATTTTCCAGAAAAGCTATGCCTTTTTAATGAATGGGACGTGATATGCTTTATGTTTGTTGGTTGGTGTTTTATGTTGATTCTTGATGTTGTTCATATGGGGGAGTTAATGCTGTAAGAACTCCCCGTGCATGGTGTGAAGTTGGCATTTTGATGCTGAAAACTACCAAGTCACTTTGTAGTAGTGTTCGTGGAGGTGTCGGGTACCGGGATAGGTATGTTGAGTTGAGCTGTTTAGGTGGCATGCATGTGTGCATGCAGGACCATGACTCTTAGTCCCTGTTGGCGGACGTCTATATACCGGGTTCTTACCCGGAGTCATTTCCTTAGAGCTGCTAGGGCTCGTTTCCTTTTCTTTAGATATACCGGGTTCCTTACCCGGGGTGGTACTTTAGAGTTGTTGAGTTCAAATTACTTCGAGAGAGCCATCGGGTTCCTTAACTCGGATAAGCTCGTGCCTTCTCGAGAAGAGAGCCACCAGGTCTTCTACTCAGTTAAGCTCATCTCCTTTCCTTAGAGCTACCGGTTTTCTCACCCGGGATGGACTATTCTCTTTAGAATCGCTAAGTTCAAGCCTTTTCTGTAGGAGCCACCGGGTTTCTTACTCAGTAGAGCTCGTACCTTTTCTTGGTGAGCTATCGGGTTTACCTTGTGTAGGTTGGTGGTGTTAATACAATCCCGCGACTTGCAAGCACTATCTGTTATAATCGATTGCATAGTGTTGAGTTCGTACTTGGCATTTCACAGAAACCCAAGGACCCCTTGCCCGCCTTTGACTAAGCTTTACCTCCCTTGTCCAACCTTGACCGACCCCTTCTGACCTCGTCCCTCTTGTTCACCTTTGTCTTCCCTTGACCAACCGTTACGACCTTGCCCAATCTTTACAGATCTCGTCCGACCTTGTTCGGATTCTTACCTCAAAGTTGTTATAACTAAGTGCCAACCCAGACACCTAATACTTCACACCAGCTCACTTGTTTGTGGTGTTGTGAATGACGTGTAAGAAATGTATGTGATTATGTTGATAATAGTAGAGATCGGTCTATGTGATGGCTTGAGATAATGATGTATGCATCGATACCATAAGGGGTGTATGATGAGTGTCCTATCCAGGACAAGTTGTTCCTGACTGGGTCATACATTGATGGTGCCTATGGGTGTCGAGTGCGAGTAGATTTGCATTGATACCATGGGGGGTGCATGGCAGTATCCTAGCCAGGACAAGTTGTTCCTGGGTCGGGCCAGACATTGATGGTGCCCATGGTTATCTGAATGCAGGTGGATATACATAGATACCCACCGGGGTGTATGACAAGTATCCTATCTAGGACGAGTTGTTCCTGACTGGTTCATACATTGATGGTGTCGTGGTGGTAGGCTATGTATAGACATGTGAGATGTTGGGACCGGGTGGTTAACCTTGCAAGGACCGTGGTCAGTGCATCGATGAGCCCATGTTTGGGCAGCTCGTGACTTTGATGGTATGTACATGGGGGTGCATGACGTATTAACCTATCCAGGACGAGTTGTTCTTGACTAGGTCATGCATTGATGGTGCCCATGGGACATATGACATTTGCATGATGGAAATAGGATGATTGGCTATAGGGTACCGGGCTACTGGAGGCCACGTCTGTTAGGAACTCCTTTTGACACCCGGATGCTGATCACTACCAGAGGGAGCGACCTGTGCACGACAGAGTGACCCTGACAAGCTACTGCATCATCGAGACCACAGGGATAGACTATTGCTAGGATGGCAGCACATTGCATGCTGAGAGTTGAGTCAGGAGCATGCATCATGCTAGATATTATAAGTTGACTTATGGAATGTTGTTGAATGACTGCCGTGTTGGGTGTGTGATGAATTGCTTGGACATTATAGTGATATTGTGATGTTTGGATTGCCTTCCCTAACTGATGTTATTTATTGTTTGTTGTTTAACATGATGAACTCACCCTTGCTTTGTTGTGCCATGTGGTTTGGTACCTGTGATGATCGCGAACCCGGTTCGTGTGAGCAAACAGACAGCAGTAGGTGACCGGGAAGATGACCCCCTTTTGGTTGGAGCCATCGAGGTGCCGGGATGACAATGGATCAAACCCCGGCCAAGAACTGTGTCTTTTTTAGAATTACCTTTTGTTGTGTAGTTCTGTGTTTCTCTTGAAAGGCTTACACACTTTAGTCATGAACAGCTGTATCTACTATTAAAAACTACGTTTTGTATGTGTACGTATATTTATATATATATATATATATATATATATATATATACATGTACTTGAGATGTTTTGTACATATCTTATTTATGTATTTATTTGATGATGATGGGTATTGTGTGCTCGCGAAAAATTTACTATTGTTTTCGTAATCCAAAGAAAAGCTAAGGGGTTTTCATCTAAAACATGTTAATAACGTGATTAAGAGTTAGTGATACAGTAGCGACATGGCGGGTCATTAAAAGTCACTTCTGTAATAGGTCATTGACATCCTTGCTCCAGAATTATGGGGTTGTCCAAAGAGTTACTATAGCCTATCATCCCCAAACTAATGGGCAAACAGTTGTTTTTAATAGGGAGATCAAGCAAGTGTTGCAGAAGGTAGTGCAACCCTATAGGAAGGATTGGAGCAAGCTACTTGAAGATGCTCTATGGGTTCACAAGACTGCTTACCGAACACCTTTGGGGATGTCTTCCTATAGGGTGGTTTTTGGTCAGGCATGTCACCTTCCGATGGAGATTGAGCACCGTGCTTATTGGGCGGTGAAGAGTTGTAACATGGCATTTGATGAAGTGGGTATGGAAAGGAAGCTTCAATTGCAAGAATTTGAGGAGATTCGCTAAGAAGCCTATGAGAACTCCAAGATTTACAAGGAGAAACAGAAGAGGTTTCATGACTCTAGGATTCTTAGGAAATAGTTCCATATTGGCCAAAACGTGTTCTTTTTTAACTCTCGCCTCAAGCTTATGTCTAGTAAACTTCGATCTAGATGGGATGGACCTTTTGTTATTACTAATGTTTTCCCCATTGTGCAGTTGAGATTAAAAATGAAGTTATCAGCAAGGTCTTCAAAGTGAACAGTCACCAACTCAAGTTTTTTCATGAGAGCCCTCAAGTGGAGGAGGAGCTTGTGACGGACCTCTCTTTGGTCTTGCCAATTTTATGTGATGATGTGCTTTGAATGACACTTGAGGAGTTTTCTTTTCCCTTATTTTATATGTTATCTTTTTTGTTGCATTTCATTGCATGCTCACATTGAGGACAATATGCACTTCAAGTGTGGGGGGAAGGATTTACAAAATTTGTTTTATCTGTTTTCTATTTTATCTATTTGTTGTTTTATTTGTTTTCTTTGTTTTTTTTCATATCTATTACTATTTTTTGTTTCTGTATTCTGTTTTAGTTTTTGAGTATGAATCTATTTTTATTCAATTTAGTTGTATGTTGTTTCTACCTGCTTGTTTTTTTTTCCTCTATTTGTTTTTTTTTACTGTTTTTACATACAAAAAAGAAAAAAAAGAAAAATAAAAGATTTTGCGATTGTTATTTTTTGTTTTTGTTGAATTTATACATTTTTTCATGTTTGTCATAGAATTTCTAATTTGTATAAATTGTGAGAAATATAACATTTTTTGTTGGATTGAGAGGTTTCATGCTTGATGTGAACCATTGTTGCAATTGTTGAAGTGATAAGTAGGCTTAGAAAATAAAATTTAAGGTGGATCATGTGTGATAGAATTATGCGTTTTGAGTTTTTGGCCTTTGTGGATGAATCGCATTTTCCACTCATGTTCTTTCATGTGTGATTTCACCCTTATGCTAGATTACTCTAGGTTTTGCATTGCCTCTATTGTCATTTTTTCTTGCACATGCATTGATTGAGATGATTTAGGCATTCTTTCTTTTAGCCACTAGCCAAATAAACCCACCTTGCATTGATATCCATTGTCACCCTCTTTGAGCCTTTAACCCTTTCTTTAATTTTGTAGCTCAATACAAGTCAAATAAAAGTGGAAAACCATGTAGTCCTAACTTTAGGGAGAAAATGGGTCTTGAAATTGTTTTGGGAGTAGGTTTCAAACAAGTGTAGGGGATTTGTATTTTTTTATGAAAGTTCATGTATTTTTTTTCATTTCATTTTCATTTGATTTGTGAAAAAAAAAGGATGATGAAAGAAGAAAAAAAGAGAAAAACAAAACAAAGAGGAAAAAAAGAAGAAAAAGAAAGAGTATAAAAAGCAAAAGTTCAAAGAAAAAAAAAGTACAAACAAACAAAAAGAAGCACAAAGAAAAAAAATATAATAAAAGTGTGTTGTGGTTTATTTTCATCCTTGTAAGTTCTTTTTATTTTAATTTTATTGTTCTTCACCTTGTTTCTTTGCTCTACCCCTCTTTTTACTTGTCGGCTTACTCCCATTGCCCCTCTTTTCTCTTAGTTTTACCCTAAATATCCTTCTCATATCAACCCTTACCTAGGCCATGCATTACAAACCAATAAAAGCCCTTTAGATATTTTGATGCATGTGTATTTCAATAGTTTGTTTTGTTAGCATAGTTGTAGAATATATATAACTCTTTTTGGGACTTAGAAAAAATTTCTTGGACATAACATGTTTTGGAAAGAATCAGTAGCTGGTGATTTTGAAACTTGTTTTGGAATTGGATCAGAACAAAATAGTGATTTTTTTGGAAACATTGAGAATGAAAAACAATGAATGGTTTTCCCCGAATACTAAATGAATTCAAATGTTTTTGTATGGAGTTGATAAAGAACAACTTTTGAAACACTAATTTGATTTGAACATGGAAACAGGCCTTAAGCTTTAGTGATTGTGTGCAACCACAAATTTTATATTGAGTGTCCTCACTGATATGTTCTACAATTGATTTTGAACTAATCTAATTGTCATAACATATGATGCATGGATATGATTTAGACATTCTTTCTTTCTCGTACATTTAAAGCCATTGGCTAAAAATCTATCCCAATGTATATTGTTTTACCATTTGCAAGCCTTTTGATCCTAACACTTGATATTTTGTTGGAACACTAACCTAGGATAAAAGTTTCCTACCTTACTTTAGGTTAAGAGAGAAAATGTGTTTTGTTGGGGATTTCTATCATTTGGTAGCTAATGTGATGTAAATACTTTGTTTTTGAATGTGGTTATTATGTAAATTAAATATTGTATAGTAAAGAAAAGTAATAAAAAAAAGGGAAACAATTTCTTTGTGAATAAATAAATGTATGAATTATGTACATTATGTTATAAACTGTACAAAGTTGTTGTAAACTATATAAGTTGGGATGTTGGTATAGGAAGTATTGATGACTTGGTAGAAAAGGGAAGAGATAGGAAGTAATGAGTCATTTGAGTTGCTAGCTTGTTTATATGTTTTCTATCTTATTCTCAAGGTATTTTTGAATATCTAGAAAACCAAGATTTCTTTCAAGCCAAGCCAACCCTGAAAGTCCTAATGATACATGATGATTATGTACTTTATATTTGATTTGATGGGAAATGAATTGCAAAATTGATTTATGTCATATCAGTGTTGGAATTGAGATGAATCACTTGCATGTGTGAAAATTATACACCTTTGAGAGGTTTTCCCCTGTTTAAGTGAATCAAGTGTTTTTTTTATGTTCTTTAGAAACAAAATGTGAATTGATCTTAATCTCATTTGGTTCTATTAGTTTCATCTTTTGTGTTTTCATTTCTCATTGTTGAGTGTTTGAAAATGTTGTTCTGATCACTTTGGAGGTTGATTCTTTATAAATCATGTTCATAGTTTTTGGTGTAGAAGTATTAAAGCATTTGTATTTTATACTTATACTTCTATTATTCGTAGTTTTATTTCTATACTTTGCTTGAGGACAAGCAAGATTCAAGGTTGGGGGGAGTATCAACTAATTTGTCAATGTTAGGCAAAGGGTAAACATCTTTGGGACAAGCTTGGTTGAGATCGGTGTACTCCATGCCCATCCTTCGCTTTCCAATTGATTTCTTCACCATGACCACATTGGCTAACCAAGTGGTGTAGGACTTCATGCATCAAGTTGACCTTCAGTAATTTTTTAGTTTCTGCTTCTACAACTTTTCTCCTTTCTTCCCCAAGTTTGTGTTTTCTCTGAGCTATAGGTTTTGCATTAGGGAAAATTTCAAGCTTGTGGCAAATCAAGTTGGAGTCGATGCTTGGCATGTCAGACACGGTCGAAGCAAATAGATCAATACTGCTTAGGAGCATTTGATCTACCTCTCTTTTCACTGCATCCTCCATCTATTTACCAATTTTGATACATTTATGTGATTCCTTACCAATCTGGAAAGGCTTAATATCTTTTATGGGAGTTAGTCACTGATCTTCAGAATCTGATCTGGGATCTAGATCTTCCATTGTGGTAATAACAACACTAACACTAGAAGTCAACATTTTGTTGTTATCTTCTTTAACCATGTTGTATGGTTCGATCTTGTAGCTTTTGACGTAACATTCATGAGCATCCACCTGATAAGCCTTGAACAGTGACAATTTCCCCACATGATGACGGGAATTTCATTGCCAAATATGGACTAGAAACAATGGCTTCTAGTACATACAAAGTTGGTCTTCCGAGCAAGACACTGTATGAGGTATCTACATCCACCAAAACATATGGAACTATTAATGATTGGGAAAGTTTTCTTGATCTAAATGTGGTAAGCAAACCCACATGTCCTCTGGTATGTACTCGTTTGCATGCAAATACTATTAGAGGTTTTTCATGAAGTTTTATAAGATTGTGATAAATGTATAACTTTTGAAAAATAGACTAATACAAAAAGTTAGCAGAACTTCCTTGATCAATTAGAGTTTTGCGAATTGCCCAACCAGATATTACAATTGTAATCACCATGGGATCATCCTATATTGGATCACTTCTGACGAAGCCTGCATTCATGAATGTGATTACTAGTAGAGATCGAGGTGGAACATCTTCTATTCTTACTGCATTAATGTTTTTCATAGCCCAGAAATATTGTTTCGTAATGGAGTTTGTACAACCTCCTCCAACAAATCTGCAAGAAATGGTATTAATTATACCTCAGACAACACCTTGGGGATTTTCTTGTTGCCTTTGCTCGCATTCTCCCGCAGCTTGTTGATTATTGTTGCCTTGACTTCTAGCATATCCACCTCTAAAATCGCCTCTGCAGCCACCTCTACCTCCTGCTTTATTATCACCACGGTTATAGTTGTTTATTCTAACAAAATGATTTAAGCAACCTCTCTAAACCAACTCCTCGATTTTATCTTTTAGCACTATGCATTCTCCTATAGAATGACCATAGTTCCAATGATATCTAAAAATAGTATGAAGCTCACACAATAACCAAGAGAGGGGGGTGAATTGGTTTAAACTTAGTCTTTTAAAAATCTTTAAAGAATCAGAGTAATCAAGATCGTATCACAATTGAACCAACAATGCTCCAACCAATCAAACCACTCAACTCAAGAATGCAATCACAAAAACTTTCACTTGTTGAATAAGAAAGATAACACCAAAGAATCACAGATTAAGACAACAAGAAAAGATTAAAGGAAGTAGTCAATACAATGGTTAGAGTTCCACTAATAACAAATTGTTCTTCCAAGCTTTTTACACAATCACTCTTAATCAAACCTAGATTAAGAACAAGACTTCTAACACCTTAGAATCTTTGTGATCAAGACATAGAGATCACCCACCTCTACTATTATCCCCTGGGAAAACCTATCCTAGTAAAGCTTTAAGAAATCCTATGCTATTAATACAAAAAGAATCTCAAAATAATAGACAGCCAAGTGTAAAGAAAGAAACCACCTGTGGTCCAGTAAATGAAGTATGCAAATGATTTACCAGACTTGGATTAAAAGGTGGAAGAAGTTGTTTCAAAACCTTCTTTACAAAACTTCTTTTGAAAGTTTGCCCAAGAAGAAACCCTCCTTTGAAATCTTTGAATCTTTAGGATTTGTGGGACTTTAACAATGTTTAGCACTTGAAACTTTTTCTTGCATAGAAAAAGCTTATGAATGTACTTTGTGATTTCGTTGTTATTTTCCAAAACACCCAACAGGTATTTATAGAAATCAGTTTGTAACAGTCAGTAATTGATTAAATCACTAATGTAATTGATTAAATCGCTAATGTAATTTATTAAAACCACTAATGTAATCGATTGTTAACAAGTTTAATCAATTAAAGTGTTCTTGAGCTTTCTGGAAAATATTTATGAACAAAGTAATCGATTAATTCGCCATGTAATTGATTAACACAGGCAATCTTAATTTCAAATACGCACCAAGTAATCGATTACCAATAATCGTAATCGATTAACACAGGAAGACTTATCTGTGACTTTGTGAAGTGTAATCGATTACCATTATATTATGATCGATTAAAGTGCTCTTGAAAGCTTAAGTAATAGATTACCACAAGTTGGTAATCGATTAAAGCAGAGAAAAAATATTTTTCCAAAACCTTAAACTTTGAACACTTTGGCTTTTATGCAATCATGAAAACCATTTGTTTCAGAAAAGTTTTTTCCATAAGACTTACGCTTTATGAAAACATGAATACAAAAACCATCAATGAGCTTCATGCAATGGATCATAGGAAGTTTCATCTCATATACAAATTACAACTACCAATCAAATTGATTTGGCATGTAAAAAAGCCTAAACACTTTGTAGACTTGAGCTCCCCCTAACTCTAACAATCTCTCCCTTTTTAGCTTTGAACATGCCAAACTTCAATTGAACATGCTGAACCTTTAGTGTTCTTCTTAGGAAAGAGTTTCCAGAAGCTTTTACTTAAACCTGAAAAATAATAAGCCTCTTGCCAAGACCAAGTGTTAAGTAATCTTTGCGTAAACTCAAAACATCATAAGCATATGTATTGATCCCCCTATCTTATGTAATTTCATATCATTTTTAGAATAAGGGCAATGCTTATGTTTATTTAAATAGAGCAAACATTTATCATTATTTATCATTCAGTTACTCATCCTTCTCCCCTTCTATTCTTTTAATTACTCAGCATCCTTCATATGTTTATTGTATATATGTTCATTTTTCTCCCCCTTTTGGCTTATCAAAGACAAAATGTTCCAGTTATAATGAAATAAGCAAGGAAGATATAAGAAACATAAAACAAAATTTTATTCATTGATGGAAAGATGAAGAAACATAAAAGACAGATGCTAAATATGAAAGAAAGCAAACAACACAACCAGAAACAAGACATTACATCCACCCAACTAGAGATTATCAAAATCCTTAAGAGCCATCCTAGTCTCTATGTTCTCTAGCCTAGTGGTAGTCTCTTCCAAGGAGGAATGAACATCAGCTGAATGTTCATGATGCAAAGCTATCATTGCATCCATCTTTTGAATCATTAAAGATTCAAGAAGGCTTCACTACTGCTCAGCAGAGCCAACTTCAGTATCTCCTTCCTCATCTTCTTGTTCCTCATCTACACCACTTTGTGGAGCTTATTCTCCAGCCATTATCCACCCATTTGGAGTTTGCATCAACCCCAACTTGGTGAGATGCTTGACAGTGATGAGGTTGGTGAGGTTGGTGATGTTGGTGGTGTTGTCAACAATCTCATTTGACACATCAATCCCAAAGTAATCAATGAACCTTGAGACTAATACAACATAGGGGAATTAGTAGCTAAGCAACCTTTTAGACTTCATCATAGTCACCTTAATGACTAGAACTCAATTTATTTTGAGTTCCAATCTTCATTCCATACACTAATTGCAGGTCATCATCTGTGATCTGAGCATGATTTGTAGATGTTGGTGTAAGGATATAGGTGATGATGTAGTGAAGAAGTTTGCCTTCACCAGTCATGTTGCCAACCCCCAGCCTGTTCTTTATTCTTGCTTGTGGATCCAGCAACATACCCCTGTATGTGTCCATCTTTGAATATCCTCCTACCTCTTCTTCAAACTTTCTCACACCTACACAGGAGATGCTAGTAACTGCATTCCATACAGCGTCATCAATCTCCATAGCAACTCCATTCACTTAGGAATGGAGGACCCCATCCATGCTTGTCTTGGCATAAGTGTAAAACACTTTTACCAATTCAGGGTAAAAAGTACCCTTCATCTCTAGTAACTTTGCCAGGCCTTGAGCTTGCAGCATTGCAGGGAATTCAAATCCCTCATTCACAAACCAATCAAACTCTAGATATTTTGGACGCATGACAAGCTTGGTTGCATTTGTAACACCCCAAAAATTTAAGAATCATGGACAATTACTACAAGTCAAATGTTAA
>QARZ01040794.1:34517-58139 GCA_013407115.1 Glycine latifolia | reverse complement strand
ATGGCATACCCAGCTGAAGTGCAAGGAGAAGAAGATGGAGAAGAACCTCCACTTGAGCCTCCAACTCCCTTAAACCCTAGCTAAGGCACCCAAGCTTTTCTAAGACCCTATTTTGTGTGTTTCCCTCCAAGAAGTCGTGCATTCAATGCTGAGGATGAAGTATTTATAACCTAGCTTGTGAAGTCCCTGTTTTGCCCTTGACAGCTTTAATTACAGAGCTTCTGTCGACCTGTGGTGCTGATGGCGCCAACTTACAGAACGAATGGCGCGGATGGCGCCAACTTGGCGCTGATGGCGCCAAATGACAGTGATAATGGCGCTGATGGCGCCAGGTTCCAGAGCTGATGGCGCCCTTGGTGCGGCTTTGGCGCGGATGGCACTGGCTTCCAGTGTCTTTGGCGCTTATGGCGCCATTCTGGCGCTGATGGCGCCAGAGTATTCTTCCAAGCTTGGTTCTTTTCTTCTGATTTTTGCTTAATCTTGGCATCTTTGATGGATTTCCTGGCAATTTATCACATTAGCTCAAATCATAACACAAGAAGGCAATTATCCATGCTTAATACTCAATTCTTGCTTTAAAAAGCTTAGGAAACCTTATATGCTAGACGCATATCAGAACAAATTCCCAAACTTCATTTCTCTTGAACTGATTAAGTTCATCATGCATGGCAAGCATCCAATGTTCATCAAGCAACGCCTGGTCAATGTTCTAAGGTTTAATTTGAGAAACAAAAGTCATGTCACAACATAAATTCCTTAGTGAAGATCTAGTAGATACTTCCTTAGTAACTTCACCAATTATGTTGTAAAGGAAGAGATCTCTTGTTCTTCTCCAATCCTTAGGCTTTTGAGTAGGTGTTGATTGTAAAGCCCTGAAATTTCGATAACTGAAAATATATGTTTGATGTATTTCTTGTATTATTTGATTATTTGATTGGTTTAGATTATTTGAATTGTTGGGTAAATTATCCTTGTCCAATTGCTTGGTGTGGATGTTAAGTTATATGCAGTTGTTTAAGCTGCGTTGAAAAAGAGTAATTCCGAGTTTGATCCAAAAACCTATTTTGGTAAAATCATAATTCTGGATTGGTTAACCGTTGAATCGTGTTCAAATTTTAAAGGTAGGTTTCTTACCGACATATGTAAATTTTGACCCTTGGGATTGGAAAAATAACATTTGAAACGCAAGATATTAATTTTTCACAGAAGCAGTGAAATTTCAAAATTGGGTCATCTCGCCCAGGCAAGGCAAAATTTGCCTGGGCGAGTAAAGTCGGTTTTAAATAGGTACAATAGCATGAAAATCACAAAAATATGGCCTTCTTCTTCCCCAAACAGCCACCGATCCCCCTCCTCCTCCACCAGTCACGGCCATTGGTGACCGTCATGAGCCGCCGTTTCTTACCATTGGACCACCGCACGGAGAGGAACACTTTAATTGGAGCAGAATCTTAAAAAATCAACTTGAGGATTTGGTAGATAATGGAGTCCCCAATCCTCCCTTCGTGGTTTCTTCGAGGTAACTGTGGTTTCCTTGTCTTCTCCTAGCTAGTTTGAAACCTCTCTTGATATCTCTAGTTATTTGGGTACCGTTATTGGGTGTTTTTACACTTCCTTTGAAAAACTTTTGAAAATGAGATGTTGTATATTAATGTCATTTTTGTGACCTTCGTTGAGCCCCGGTCGCATTGGTGTGATTGGAATTTCAAAATGGATGTCCTTTTGATGTGGACTTCCAAAACATCACTTTACCCTTTTTCAAATTTAAGTGGGTATTTGACCCCAAATGTTAATATTAACCTTGTCTTTGAAGTCTATATTAAATTATCTTCGATTTGGCATATAGAGCTCTGTGTTTCGGCCAAAGCACCTGAACTTGAGATAGCTCAAAATGACGCTAAAAGAAGCTAACAGAGGGAGATAGATAGGTAAAGGGAGTTTATTGTTTGGTTATAGTTTTTGACATTATAGTTGGGGGTCAGGGAACCCAATTATGGAGATGTATGCATGTCCCTGTTGTGTGCTGGTTTTCAAGAAAAAATATGTTTTAAACTAATGGGATGTGATGTATTCATTATTGATGTATGTTTGTTCCTGTTGTGTGCTCATTTTCAAGAAAAACTATGTTTTTAACTAATGGGATGCGATGAATTTGTTATTGATGGGTAAAACTGTGAATGATGTTGTGGTTGTAATGATTGGATTTTTGGGAAAAGTCTTAATTACAGAGGAGACTTTGCCCACAATTTTATAAATTTATTCTCCTATTTACTACGTTATTAAACTTTAAATGGGCATGAGTTTGTTTTATATATTATAGTTCTCCTCTTTGATTTAGAATTTTTCCTAAAATATCAATCATGTTGTGTAATGGATTGTGAGATATTTGTGTTGTCTGAAGACCTGGGAATGTGAATCTCAGACATGTGTTATATGTATATATGTGGAATGCGATTGTTGGTGATGTTAATGATATTGAGATTGAGATGCTATTGATGTTGATGATGTTGAAAATGAAATAATGTTGATGTGATTGATGATGTGAACTGAGATAATATAGTTGATAATATTATAATGAAATGATGTTGATGTTGTTGATAACATTGAGATGAGATGATTTGGATGTTGATGATGACATTGATGAGAGATAATGTTAATATTTACAATGTCATTGTATATTGTGGATAAACATGGGGGTGCATGACTGGATATCCCTGCGAGGAAGAGTTTATGAATTTTAAGCATTCCTGGAGAGGAGAAGGGATTGCTTAGAATTATGGTCTCTATCCACAGTCAGTGCATTGATGAGCCCATGGTTGTATGTTGTGTATGTACATGGGGGGTGCATGACTTATTGGATATCCTTGCGAGGAAGGGTTACGAATTTTAAGCATCCCTAGAGAGGAAAATGGATTGTTTAGAATTTCAGTCCCTATTCACGGTCAGTGCATTGATGGTGCCCATGTTTCATACTTCATAATTGCATGGATGGAAATAGAATGATGGTAGTAAGTACCGCGACTACATATGAGCATATCACTCTGTTTGGAACCTTTTTGTGACTCTAGCTTATCACCATGGGGGAGCGGCCTGTGCACGACAAGGTGACCTCAACGAGCTACTGCATCATTTTCCTAAGTGAGAGTGTCGTGTAGGCACGCTTAGGCTATTTCCATGAGAATGGTACAACATTGCTTGAGTCAGGTGCATGCATCATTCTGAGCATAATTTATTTGAAATTTGGAAAAAGTTGATGATTAGTTTGTTGAATGTGTGTTGAATTGATTGATTATTAAGAATGATTATGGTTATAATTATTCTTTTCTTGCTAATCATTGTTATCTGGTACTTGTTGATCTTGTATGATAAACTCACCCTTGCAGTTTTTGTACTGTGTGGTTGGTACTTGTAATGATCGTGAACCTTTATTCGTGAGAGCAGATAAGTAGCAGTAGGTGACGTTGGAGAGAGATCCCTTTTGTTGGAGCCTCCAAGCCGACGTGATAACGTTGAAATTTATTTTGGGGAGAGAGTTGTGTTGTATTATCAACTCTTTCTTGGTTACTTGATTCTCTTTAATCGGGCATGTAAACCCCAAGCTTATATATTTATTAAAAGCTAAATCATGTTCTGACATGTGAATGATATGTAATGGTTTAAAATGTACATACATATGTATTTATTTATTTATTTATTTATGTGTTGTTTGATAAGGGTATTGTCGCGAAAAATTTACTCTCATTTTCTTAATCAAATTAATAGAGTTTTCATTAAAAATTGAAATTATACGTTTAGAGTAGTGATATCATAGTGACAAGGCGGGTAGTTAGATTGATTGATCAATTTCTTCATTTGGTTCATCCTTATTCTTTTCATTTGATCCATTGAGTTGCACATACTCTTCTATTGGACCTGCATCATTATCACAGCTCTTTTCCTCTTTTGAGGAGTTAGATTCATCACAAATAACATGAATTGATTCTTCCATGCATAAAGTTCTTTTATTGAAGACTCTGTATGCTTTGCTTTGTAATGAATATCCAAGAAAGATGGCTTCATCATCCTTTGCATCAAACTTGCCAAGTGACTCCTTTCCATTAGTTAAAACAAAACATTTACAACCAAATGCTCTTAGGTGAGAAATGTTGGTTTTCTACCTTTATATAGATCATAAGGAGTTTTCTTCAAAATAGGCCTTATGAGTAATTTATTCAAAGTGTAGCAAACAGTACTCACAGCATCAGTCCAAAAATGTTTTGGCAAATTTGTCTCATTAATAAAAGTTCTAGCTCATTCTTCAAGGGATCTATTTTTCCTCTCCACAACACCATTTTGCTAAAGTGTTCTTGGAGCTGAAAAATTATGGTTGATTCCATTTTCTTCACAGAACTTTTCAAAATGCTCATTTTGGAATTCACCACCATGATCACTTCTTATTGAGATAATTTTACAGTCTTTTTCATTTTGAACAAGCTTGGCTAATTTTCTGAATGCAATGAAAGCATCACTCTTGGATTTTAAAAACAAGGTCCATGTGAATCTAAAATAGCCATCAACTATTACAAGCCCATAGTAATTGCCTCCTAAGTTCATAGTTCTAGAAGGATCAAACAAATTCATGTGAAGCAATTTAAGGGGTCTTGAGGTGGAAACAAAGTTTTTATTTTGAAAAGAAATCTTAGATTGTTTCCTCTTTTGACAAGCATTACATAGTTTGTCCTTTTCAAACTTAAGTTTAGGTAAACCAATGATTAAGTCTTTTCTAATAAGCTTACATGAGATGCATGTTAATGTGACTAGCTCTCTTATGCCATAGCCATGATTCATCAATCTTACTTACTAGACAATTAATATTGTGAAAGAATGCATGTTCAATAGAGAGTAAGTAGATGTTACCATTTCTTTTTCCTACATGGATAACCTTACCGGATTGACCATCATATATCAAGCAGCAATTATCATTAAAGGATACCTTGAAACCTTTATCACATAGCTAACTTATACTTAGAAGATTGTGCTTTAAACCTTCCACATAGAGAACATTTTTTATCTTGGTTTTAAAGTTGTCTCCTATATTGTCTTCTCCAATTATCTTGCCTTTATTGTTGTCTCCATAAGTGACAAATCCTCCATCATTTAAAGTCAAATTTGTAAACATGGACTTGACACCCGTCATGTGTCTAGAGCATCCACTATCTAAGTACCATAACGATGCTTTAGCTCTAAGACACACCTGCAACAATCAAATCAAGTGGCAAAGAAAGGTACCCAATTAAGGTTGGTCCATAAGGGTTAGCTATTTTTCTCTTTTTCTTTGGATCCCAAATGCAGTCTTCATATGGCACATAGAACCTTCTAGCATAACACTTATAAGATGTGTGTCCTTCTTTCATGCAGTAATGACATATGACAGATTTTGATTTTCTTTCAAAATGAGCCTTTTTAGTATCTTTTTAGAAAACTTTTTTCTATTCATCTATTTTGGAGGCACAAACTTGGTGTTTCCAAAAGGTTTTGTTTTATGTTTGTAACCCAAACCAGATGTATCTCCAGCATACTTTTGCATTCTTAACATTTGATTCAAACTACATTTTCCTTGGTAAAGCTTTTTTATGAGATCTACCAAGTATGAGTTTTCACTTTGTAAAGACATGCACTTTTCAAGTTGTCTCTTTTTGAATTCATCAAATTCTTTTTTCCAAGCTTTTTGGTCATCTACTTTTGAAGAGGAAGAAGCACACACACACCCATTTGCTTTGTAGCTTGAAACAAGTTTTTCATTCTCTTCTTTCAAGTTACAAAGTTCAGCTTGCAATGATTCAAGTTTAGTGATATACCATCTAAGGTTACATTTTAGCTTATTGTTCGAGATTGCAAGTTTTTTGGCCTCCTCATGCATTTCATGAAAAGCATCAATAATTTGATCAAATTCAGGATTTACTTCTGATTCAGCACATAAGTCATTTTCATCAATTGTTGAAGTTAGGCAGACATTTGTTTCTTTATTCTCACTTGATGATTCAGAAGTTGTTGAGGCATTTTCTTCCCATGCAATGTAGGCTTTCTTTGGTTTTCCTTCTTTCTTTGTTTTCTTTTCACCTAACTGCTTCTTCAAGAATATAGGACATTCAGATTTAATATGGCCTTGCTTACCACATTGAAAGCAGTTGAAGTTGGTGGTGTTGTTGTTGTCACTTCTTTTGTTAAACTTTGAGAACTTTCTTTTCTTGTTCTTCTTCATGAATTTACTAAATCTTTTGGCTATTAGGTTCAGATTCTCATCACCTTCATCTTCACTTGAGTCTTCTTCTTTTTCCACATTTTAGGATGCAGCTTTCAAGGCTATACTTTTTTGTTTCTTGTATGCATCTTCTGCATGTGTTAATTGAGACATTTCTAATTCATACTCAAGTAGCTTACCAAATAGTGTAGCCATGGACATCTTTGAAAGATCTATTAACTCCTTGATTGACATTTGGTTTCCATGGTCTTGTTAGGCACTTTAAGATCTTGATGTTTAATTCTTTAGCATCAAATGTCTTTCCAAGACCAAGAAGATAATTTACAATGTATGTGAATCTGGTTTGGAGTTGAGATATGTTTTATGTTGTGTTCATCTTGAACATCTCATACTCATGAATCAAGGCATGCTTCCTTGATCTTCTAACATCATTTGTCCCTTCATGAGTGATTTCTAACATCTCCCAAATCTCCTTAGCACTTTTACACCTAACAGTCCTGAAAAATTCATCAGATGATAGTGCAGAGGTTATCATATTCTTAGCTTTAAAATCATATTGAATTACTCTATTTTCTACATTTGTCATCTCATCCCATTTTTTGGGAATTATTTCATTATCAACAATTTTGATTGGAATCAAAGGACCTTTTTCTATTGCATTCCATGCACTAGGGTCATTTGATTGGATGGATATCTGCATTCTGTTTTTCTAAAAACTGAAATGCTCTCTTCAAACATCAGAGGACGATTGAAGGAGGCACCCTCCTTGATGGTTTGTGTGGTATTCATTTTCTTTAAAAAAGATAGTGATTTTGAATAACACTCAAGAACCTGCTCTGATACCAATTGAAAACAGTATGAAGCTCACATAATAACCAAGAGGGGGGTGAATTGGTTTAAACTTGGTCTTTTAAAAATCTTTAAAGAATCAGAGTAATCAAGATCGTATCACAATTGAACCAACAATGCTCCAACCAATCAAACCACTCAGCTCAATAATGCAATCACAAAAACTTTCACTTGTTGAATAAGAAAGATAGCACCAAAGAATCACAGATTAAGACAGCAAGAAAAGATTAAAGGAAGTAGTTAACACAATGGTTTATACTAGTTCACTTCTCACCCTTGAGAAGTTACATCCAGTTCTTCCAACCACAATGGTTAGATTTCCACTAATAACAAATTGTTCTTACAAGCTTTTTACACAATCACTCTTAATCAGACCTAGATTAAGAACAAGACTTCTAACACCTTAGAATCTTTCTGATCAAGACATAGAGATCACCCACCTCTACTCTTATCCCGTAGGAACACTTATCCTAGTAAAGCTTTAAGAAATCCTACGTTATTAATACAAAAAGAATCTCAAAAGAATACACAACAAAGTGTAAAGAAAGAAACCACCTGTGGCGCAGTAAATGAAGTATGCAAATGATTTACCAAACTTGGATTAAAAGGTGGAAGAAATTGTTTCATAACCTTCTTTACCAAACTTCTTCTAAAAGCTTGCCCAAGAAAAAACCCTCCTTTGAAATCTTTGAATTTTGAGAATTTGTGGGACTTTAACAATGTTTAGCACTTGAAACCTTTTCTTGCACAGAAAGCTTATGAATGTACTTTGTAATTTCGTTGTTATTTTCATAAATACTCAATAGCTATTTATAGAAATCAGTTTGTAACTGTCAGTAATCGATTAAATCGCTAATGTAATTTATTGAAACCACTAATGTAAGCGATTGTTAACAAGTTTAATTGATTAAAGTGTTCTTGAGCTTTCTGGAAAAGATTTATGAACAAAGTAATCAATTAATTCGCCGTGTAATCGATTACCAATAATCATAATCGATTAACACAGGAAGACTTTTCTATGACCTTGTGAAGTGTAATCGATTACCATTCTATTATAATCGATCAAAGTATTATTGAAAGTTTAAGTAATAGATTACCACAAGTTGGTAATCGATTAAAGCAGAGAAAAAATGTTTTTCCAAAACCTTAAACTTTGAACACTTTGGCTTTTATGCAATCATGAAAACCATTTGTTTCAGAAAAGTTTTTTCCATAAGACTTATGCTTTTATGAAAACATGAATGCAAAAACTATGAATGAGCTTCATCCAATGGATCATAGGAAGTTTCATCTCATACACAAATTACAACTACCAATCAAATTGATTTGGCATATAAAAAAGCTTAAGCACTTTGTAGACTTGAGACTCAGCTTCTGATCCTCTTGAGCCCTCCCTGACTCTAACAATATTTGCATTGTTTGGTGTGGTCAACCTAGCTATGGGAATTTGCCAATGGTGGTAGTTCTAGTATTTTTGCATTGAATGCTTCTTATAGGATACATTCTTGGGTTTCGGTAAAAGGAGTATACATTGCATATCAATTGACAAGGTTGCCTTTTGAAATCTTTTTCCTTGAAAGGCTTCAATTTTTCTTTATGGGAACCAGATTTCTTCTGATCTCCACGAACCTTGTCATGGAACTCAAACAACTTCTCTATTTGAATGAAATCGACTGCACTTTATCTCTATTCATCCATGTTGGCCAATTTCTTCTTGCATAAACTATCTACAAATGCTCTTAGTTTAAGTGCAACTATCATGGCATGAAAGGCCACTCAAGGTTTGAGATCTCAAATTTATGATTGCAATCTACGAAAACCATCCCATGAAATCACATAATGACTAGTTGTCAGCTTGTCATAGGTTGATCAATGCTATTGACATTTTGTGGTGAGGTTTGCATGTAGCATACTGAGCACCAAAGCGTTCAGCAAGTGTGTCAAATGAATCAATCATCCGAGGAAGGAGCTGATGCCACCACAACAATGCAGGTCCTTTCAAGGAACTTGGAAAGACCTGCATAAAATAACATTGTTGTTAGTGTATAAGCTTACTTGCATAATATATGCCTCAAGGTGTTCATCAAGGTCCATAGTTCCGTCATATTGATATATGTTCAAAGGTTTCCATCCTAGAGGAAAGGTAGCATAAAGAATATCGTCGACAAAGGGATATTGATGATATAACTCGACTGGCTAACTTTGAGATCTATGATGGGATCATCCAATTGTGTTTGTTTGATGGTTGATGTCATGTGAAGAGTGCTCTCCCTCTATTGCCATATGGTGATTTGGAATCGTCTATAGCGTGTTTGCCTGTGATTGTTGTAACTACACTCGGATAGCCTCATTTTCCTAGCGCAGAGCTTACAGATCTGCTTCTTGTTTTTGTCATAACGCGGCCATATCCTTTATGTTTTTCTTCTATAGAGCCTTCAACTGCTCTCTGAATCCTTGCATCATCGAACTTTCCTCCTTGGTAGTTGACCTTAACATCGAACTCTTGGTCACTACCATATACTCTTGTAACCAAAGGAAAATTACTTTGTCCCCCATGATAGATGCCAAATGTTCTTAACAAATTCTTCCTCTATTGATTTGTAAACGACTTCCTTTTCCTTTTGTCGAGCTCCTTCATCAATGAGGGGTAGGATACCTAAAAAGATACTCTGATGTTAAAATAAATATTTGTCTAAGGTGTATATTGTAAATAAAATATGACTAACCTATTCTTATGTGGTATTCTGTCTTATAAAAGGGGTTTTCTACCATTTGGGGGCATTTTTTTTTGTTTATTACCATTTGGGGGTCGATTTCAAATAAATTACCAAAAATGGGTAAATTGTAACAGGTGTTACGACTTTTGAGTTAGAAGTCGTAACCAATGTTACGACTTTTAATTTTTAAAATTTTTTTAATTGAAATCGCAAAGAGTTTATGACTTTAGTTTAATATTTTTTTAAAAAATTACAACTTTAAAGTTGTAACAATTTTTGTTTTTTATTTACTTTACAACTTCAAAGTCGTAAAGTTTTTTTTAAACTTTACAACTTTGAAGTCATAAAGTTTTTTATTTTATTTTATGATTTTGATGTCGTAAACATTTTTTATACATTAAAAAGTGATAAAAATAGTTTTTTTAAATTTCTTAAAACTTGAAAATAATTTTTTCAATTAATTATTTAATAAATAAATGTAGTTATATTTTTTATATGATTTTATTCAATATTTTCTATATTTTTAATATTATTTTATTTAATATATTTTTCATATATTATGATTTTATTTAATATTTTATTTTTTTGGTATATTTATTTTTTAATATTAACAATTATACATAATCATCCTAGAACAAAAAAAGAAAGAGGTCGTAGAAGCACAACAAGCATCAACAAATTCAAGATTAGAGACACCGACTTATATCTAGAAGAACCCGTTGTGGGACATCATTCCACTATTAATATTTTTGTTAAAAAAAAGATGCAATACATTTTAATTTTTATTTAAATATAAGTCCTTTTAAATTAAGTCTTTTCAAATAAAAATCTTAGCATTAGTAAAAAATTAAAAAATATATTAAATAAAACTTTTAATAAAAAAATATACCAAAAATTAAGCAAAATATTAAATAAAATCATATAAAATATATTAAATAAAACAATATTAAAAATATATACAAAATATTAAATAAAACTAAAAAAAAGTAAAACTACATTTATTTATTAAATAATTAAATTAAAAAATTATTTAAAATTTAAAAAAGCTATTGTACAAACAAGTTAACAAATTTGAAGTTGTAAAGTAAAAAAAATCTTAACTAAAATCGTACAAAATTTACAACTTTAATTTAAAAAATAAAAAATATTTATTAAGACTTTAAAGTCATAAATTTTTTAAATAATTAAACTTAAGTCATAAACTTAAGTCATATGACCTATCCCTTTTTTATAATTTATTTGAAATTGGCTCTCTTAAATGGTGATAAACCAAAAACATACCCAAAATGATAAAAAGAATCCTACAAAAGCTGGTAATAATGACTGAGTTGGTAATTGTTCACAAAAGTATGTGAGTAAATAGGTTGTCAGATAACAAGTGTTGACTATCTATCAATTCCGTACATTATAGTAATCATATGAGTGTAAAATTTCCTATAGAGACATTAATACTATGGGATTAGTTAATTAAATAGAGGATTGTTTTAAATAGGTTAAAAAAAGTAATAATGGAAAGTGAAGGAGAAAGAGATGTTAAAAATGGCGGAGGGAAAAAGATAACCCTAAAAAAGAACATTTGAATATTTGGTGAACGAAGGGATGAACCAGAGTTCAATACTCGTGGGTCGTGGCGCCGTCAATGAAAGGATGCACGTAATGTTCTGGTTCATATACGACATTGACATTGTTTAAACCATCAGACACTTGAAAGCTCAAAGCAGTGACTGTGACTGTGAGAGAGCAGCAATAGAGAATCCAAAATCTCGTAAATCAAAAACAAAACCCAAAGTAAAAGAGATATGATTGTGTGGCTGTTAGTTACCACGACAGCGTAACTGACTAGCCAATCACAGCTCGACAGCGCAACATTAAGAAAACTGCCCTGGTTTTTCCTAAACCAGAAACCACTTGTCCCCAAACCCCAATGTGATTAGTGATATATAATAACATAGCATACTCACACTACCACTCACTGCGGTTTTTCTCCTCCAGAAGAAGAAAGATCCTTAAATTAACATTCTCTCCCTCGCTTCGCTATAATAGCAAGCTTTTCAAGCATATTTCTGGGGTTTGTTCCCTTTTCCTTGTTTGGGGTTTTCTTGGGAAAAAAAAAGAAGTAATTAGGTATAATAATAATATAATTAAAGCAAAAAAAAAGACAGTAATATGGGAAGGGGTAGGGTTCAGCTGAAGAGGATAGAGAACAAGATCAATCGACAGGTTACTTTCTCCAAAAGGAGAGCTGGGTTACTCAAGAAAGCACACGAGATCTCTGTGCTCTGTGACGCTGAGGTCGCTTTGATTGTCTTCTCCCACAAAGGAAAGCTCTTTGAATATGCAACTGATTCTTGGTAATTAATTATATAGTTCATAGATCTCTATTTAACACATATTCTTGCTATATATTTTACGCTTTACTATACTTTATATGTGCACATATCCATAGATCTCTCTCTTACACACTATATTTAGTGCATCCGTGTGGAGTGAGAGCGATCTCTATGAGTATCATTTATTTATTTTTACATTGAGTCAAGAACTGTTCAGCCTTTTTGTGTTTTGTTGAAATTTTCTTACCTTGCTTTATTTGCCTTTTCAGTTTAGCTAGAATATATGGTTTCGCTTTTGGGCTTGAAAAAGCTACAGAAACTTCTTTCCTCAAATCTTATTTTTGGCCAGATCAAACAAATGCGCACTAACAAAGCTACCTCATATCTTAAAAGAAAAATACAGAAGAAAGAAAGAACTTGTCCCATTTATATGAAGAGAGAACGTTTATACTTCTCTAAGAATGTGTTTTATTTTATATAATTTTTAGCTGACAACGCATCAATATGGTTGACTATTTCTATAGAACATGGATGTGCTTATTTTTCACTATATAACCAGAAACTTGGAAAAAAAATTATGAAAAAGATAAATCGATATTTGTGGTACGTTATTGGCCTTTCTTGTTGTTGATTCAAAGATATATTCTTCACATACTGCGTTAGAAAACAATGTGGTATCCGCTGATCCTGTAGAAAACCCTTGTTTGAATTTCTTAAACAAAATTTTTGGTTGAAATATCTTATTTAGGTCTTTACTCTTCTGAAACTTGGTCAGGTGTGACAGTATTTGGTTACTTGTCAAGCTCATTTTCGAGTCTCGACCTCTGGTCCTTTCGGTGCAGGACCTAGAAGCAGCAGTTGCTGTTCCAGCTTTTGAAATTTTGTACTTTAATTTTCTATTTAAGAAAATGATGGCTTTTTCCTTCTTTTGTGAAAGAGTATGAGCTGGTTGATTAACACGTATTTACACATAGCTAGGTGTCATGTTCATTGTGAAGCTCAAGTCCTTTCACGCCCTTTCACATATCATAGCATGGAAGCAAGAATGTTGCATCCTTTTCTGTTTAATCGCGGGGACTAGTATGCTTGTCCCTTTTCAGCAGCTGATGGGTGCAGTTTCCTAGATGAACCGTGTACAGAAATGAAGTTCTAATTTCTTACAATTTGATTGGAAGATGCGGGATCTCTCTATTAATATTATATCATACGTGCCACAGTGAAACTTAACATTTGATATTAACGAATTCTTTCATTGCATTGATTTTTTTTAAAATAAAAGCATATTGATTCTGATATTATTGGCATTGAACAATGAAAAATGACATGATTTTTTTAACTTGGAAGAAGATTAAAAGCTGGGAAATAAATATATCAGTCGTATTTAAGAGCACAATTGTTTTTCTTTTAAAATACTTATTCTGCTTGTATTGATTATCATGATATTTCCAACGTCTAATGCATAAACTTTCTCTTTTTTTCTTTTCTCCTCCCAGTTGAGTTTTCTGATGTTCAAATTTACGAGTTATATAAGGATGAACATTGTTAACTATATAGTGAAATATATTTAAACATATGTATGAAGACGTTGTATGCAATTATAGCAATCATGTTTTATAGTAAGATTGTTCATGCTGGCATGGGCATAGTAGCAAGATCTCTATATATTTTCATTCAATCTTTTTTCCAGCTTCATAAGTGAGAGCTTGATTACTGTTTACATAAATGCATTAGCATGAAATTTTACAAAAATGAGAATCTACAATTCATAGCGTACTAAATAATAATATATAGCTATATCAGCGAACAACACATTCAACATCAAGCTAGAATGAAAAATATAACATTTTTTTTTATAATTTGAGTGAAAAGCATGTTTTCTTAAATAAAAATATTCTAACCCTCCTATTAATTATGACTAATCTGGAATTTGAACGAGAAATAAATATAGTCTATCAATACTTATTTTTGCTAAATATTAAACTTAAATAATATGCAAACAATTCAATTTTAATTTCAGCATATTAAATTTTATATATATATATATATATATATATATATATTAATCTGCTTGCTACATCCTGTTAATTATTATTCATTTAACTAGTAGCTTGCTATAATTGCTGTTTGTACACATGCATATATATTATGGCTTATCTTCTAATTAAGACTTTTTCTTTTTACATTATAAAGAACTTTGTAATAATCTTCAGAGCGGTATACTGTTATAATTAATTGATAGTTGAGAAAACTAAATATAGGTTTCTGTTTTAACAACTATTAAACAGCATGGAGAAGATACTGGAACGCTATGAAAGGTATGCCTATGCAGAGAGACAACTCGTTGCAAATGATTCCGAATCACAGGTTTGTCATTTCTTCCACAATATATCTGCCGCCCAAAGACATTTACACAAATAAAAGCATGACAATGTTTAGGAAAGCTTATTATACTTACGTAATAGTTGTGTTTTATATCTTTTTCATTAAGTTCTTAAAGTGTTTTTTTTCCTCTAAAAACAAGTCCTTCCACTTTATCATATATTTCTCTTAGTCGTGTTTATTAAATTTATATACAATCAAAAGACGCGTGTTTCATTCTTTCATTGTTTGACAAAGATACGAAGGATAAATCTAAAAATGATATCATTTTAATATAAAATGTAAATTTTGTGAAAAATATATTGTTTTAAAACAATAATATGATGAGATTGTTAATAATGAAATTATAAAATCTTAATAAGAAAATAGTTTAGGAGTGATTCGTTTTATACATGGTAGATCAAGCGATTTCTTTTCTCAAATTTAGATTTAATAAATATTTCTAAATGTTGAACGTTTAATGAAATATTATGATGGTTTAGATATTGATAGATTAAGTTTATTTTTCGATTTAAAAATTTAAAAAAAAATGTAAGGGAGAAATGATACAACAATTTACCTACTGAATTATATAAGAAAACTTGAATTTTTTTTTTCAAATACATTCATCGCTTATAAAATAGTGTTAATAATTTCAGTTATTATTGTTTCCGTAAAAATAATTTTTTCAGAATAAAAAACTAATAAAAATTTTACTTAAAATCAATTATGTCTCAAGAAAGATTAAACAAATTAGTTTTATTATGAATTGAAAAGAAATGTTAACACAAAATTAACACAATAGTTTAATGCGTAATTTTAAATCTTAAGAAGTTTAAAGAATAAATTATAAATAAAATTATAACTTTTAATTAATTCAGAAATACCTTATTTTAAAATTTATTTTTAAGTGTAGATATTCGTAGGGCCGCCCCTGCCACACATTGGAAATTCTCAATGATGTAAAGTGATGTAATGAAGCTGATATGTAGAGATTCTTGTCTCAATCCATGTTATAAATGAGAGCAGTTAGTTGTGTGTTTGTGCAGGGAAATTGGACCATTGAGTATACTAGACTCAAGGCAAAGATTGACCTTTTGCAGAGAAACCATAGGTATATGATACTGACCCGTATACTTATTTTGTTGGATTTAATTTATTTGTCTTGGAAAAAAACTTTGTGGATTTGAACACTCACTAGTCGCACTGAATTATTAATTATTAACAGGCACTATATGGGAGAAGATTTAGGTTCAATGAGCCTCAAAGAGCTTCAGAGTCTGGAGCAGCAGTTAGATACTGCTCTCAAGCAAATTCGTACCCGCAGAGTATATAAAACATACAACTTATATTGATACTTTACCTATGTTCTTAATTTAAAATTCATATGGTTCCTTGGTACTGAATACTGATTATGCATATACATTTAATAACAGAACCAACTCATGTACGAATCCATTTCGGAGCTTCAAAAGAAGGTACTTACTCAAATCTTGTCACAACTTTATTATGTAGGTCTCTGAGAGGTTGTAACGGTTCATTATAAGTTTCAGAGACCAATCTTGATTATGCGTGTCCCTCTAGACAAATCAACCTGACATGTGCTCTACTTGTGCTGTGACAGGAGAAAGTGATACAGGAGCAGAATAACATGCTGGCAAAGAAGGTGATGGAAGTTATTACTCAGATTTAATTATATTTTTTGCATCAAATTTAATTGTTCTTTTAGTATCGAAAAAAATCATTTGTTATACTGTTTAATGCTTCTGAATATGGACAACTTTTTATTAGTAGCAGTATACATAAATTGGAGAACAAGTCTTATAAGTTTACGGTCAGAAACAAATCAAAGAATATGAGTATAAAGGTTATGCGTTGTCAAAGTGTTTTTTTTAACAAAAAGGTCATGTATAAAGAAGGAATTTACTTGTGTGAGACTTACCACAAAACACTTTCCTCCCAAATTGGAATAAAAGGGAAACAGAATTATCTTACTTTTTTTTTTGTTTAAATCTTAAAATATAATACTTCTATAACTAACTTTTAAATTACATTTTTCTTCTGTTTCCATAATTCTCATTTCTTGGTTTATTTCTTTTTTATTTATTTCATTCCTAATTCAAACAAAGCAAAAAATATTGATGCATGGACATTCATATATATTAAACACTGTATGAAAATTTATTTCTTCTTGTTATATCCTATCTTTTATACTTTTCTCTTGTCCATATCTCTGTCTATATATAGTCATCTATTGTTAGTGTACATGAATTATTTTCCTAATATTTAAGTTCAAATAATTCTAACAAACTTTTCCAATACACTGTTGGACCGTGATTATTTTTTTATATGATTTTATACATATTTCTTATCCGAAGTTACCTTCCATCTTGTTATACTAAATTGTAACCAAATCTACTTAAATTAATTCTTAAGTTTGACATTATCAATATCAACAAAATGCGCAGGGTCGTCTCTGATTACTATGTAAAATAACAGTTTGATCAATCTGCGAACTTTAATTTCTTTGATGAACCTAAAACAACGAACGATATTTCTGTGTCGTAAAGTTACATTCTATTCCCCTATTTTGCTAAATACATACTCTTCTGGAAATTAATGAAACTTAGATAATCACCTAAGTTTTGAGGAAGAGGAGTTTGATTGTTATACTAAGCTAATGAAATGGGAGCGTATAATGTTGCCTAGCCTTATTTCATTGAAGGTCGATGCATTCTTGATTAATTATATATGCGTAATTCTAACATATATATTGTGTGAATTGAAATTAGATCAAGGAAAAAGAAAAGGTTGCAGCGCAGCAGGCACAATGGGAGCATCCAAACCACGGAGTTAATGCATCTTTCTTGCTACCGCAGCCACTTTTGAACATGGGGTGACCTTTCAATAACAAGATATTATAATTATGTTACATCTTCATTATAGTTCATATATATTTTAACTGGGATTATTTTTCTTTATTAATAACTGATAGTTTAATATTGTTTTTGCAGTGGCAATTACCGTGAGGAAGCATCAGAAGTAGGGAGGAATGAACTTGACCTGACTCTGGAACCATTATATTCCTGTCACCTTGGATGCTTTTGAATACTTTCTTTGAGGTGGATGATATCATATAGCTGTGGTATGGCATTTGACAACATATTTGAGGGCTTATGTATGCCTCTATGTTTTGTGGTTTTCCCTACTCTGAAGACGTTAATGTTTATTGTGTGTTGTAAGTTTATAATTTGGTCACATGGCTAGGCTTTCTTAAGTGGAAGCTTTGCTATATATATTTAAGTTGCTGAAAGACAAGTCTCGTATTTGAACTAATTAAGCGTTGAGTTTGTCTTTGTTTGCTAATTGCTAGTAACAGTATATAGAATATATAATTATTTTAAATTGGCTGTATAACCTGACCGGCAGAGTTTAACTAGTAATCTATGAACTTTTTAAAACTTAAGCTGCCTTAGAAACTTAAAGGGAGAAATTTATTAATTTTCTATAGCATATACTTATCCATATTGTTCCAGATAAGGTGAATGTTCATAATAAAAATAAAATAAATATTCGCTTTTGGAAATTTTGGTTAAGTCGAGTATATGTAAGTTTCAACTAACTTAATTCAAATCAAATGACTCAATTTGTTAAAAACAACACTCTGAGTATGGTTTTTTAACTTCCTCGACATGCTCTAACTTAAAAATCTGATTTCTAAAATGCCTTTTGCTACTTAAACTATAAGACAGTTGTAAATAGATCTTTAATTCATTACCAAAAAAATAAATTGATGTTTATTTATGAACAACTATATAAATACTTTTCACGTATATTTTTTATGAGGAAAATACTTAAATATATATTCATTTTTTCATCTCATTTTCATTTTAATTCTTTTATTTATCTCTTTTCTTTTCACCTTAATCCACCCCAATTTCATAGGAAGTAACATAGTAGGCCTTCTTGACTTTTGACTCTTTGTTGAATTAATGTATTTATAGATCTTTCAGTTAAACTTTTCACACGTACAAAACAACAATAATATTTATAATTAGTTCTAATTGGAGGAAAGAGAAAAAAAAAGTGGAGGTAACAAGGGCTGACCACACAAGGGGAAATAATTTGTCTACCTGTTAGTTTTTCATAAAATTTGTCTTGTTTTACTCTATACAAAATTTAAAATAACTTTCTTGTTGAAGCCTTTGAGAGATGAGATCGTTTTGAGGCTCATCTATAACATACAAGGACATTGTCTTGTTTTGCAAGTTGTGTATGGTAGTGCTTCTTTTTTTTATTATTTTTGGCTTTTGTCTTTATCTACTTAAAAAGATGGTTACATTTTATTAAACTAGAGAGAAAGTAACTTTCATGATACAAGAAAAAAGTGAATTTTCGATGGTCAAAATCCATAAATATGACTTTTTGATGGACAAAATTCTATTAGAAATTTAGGCCTCAGAAAAAACTTTTGTCAAAATTCTATCAGTAATGGATACTATAGTTTTTGACAGATTATTCATCAATAATGGTTACTAAAGTTTTCGATGAATAATCCATCGATAATGGTTATTACAATTTTCAAAAAATTATTTGTCAATAATGTTCAACGAATGGCTACAGAATATTTCTTTTTATTTTACACATTACTGTAGGATTATCCGTCGATAATGTAATTATCTATTTATATTTTTTGATAAATTTAATTTTTTTAATTAATTATATAATATTATGTGCTACTATAAATAATATTGTACAATGATGACACACAAAATAGTAATCAATTTAGAATATCATAATTTTTATAACAATTAAGCTACCAAGTTGTTGTCATAAAGATTAATCCTATATAACGTTAACAAGTCAAATCATTCATAAATTAAAATATACCATAGTTTTTAAAATAACATTCATAAAAAGGATAATTAATATTAAGCTCTTTTACACAATCTACTAATTATCATATTATGGAGAGTGTAATGCCTTGAAATTTCGATAACTAAAAATAGATGTTTGATGTATTTCTTGTATTATTTAATTACTTGATTAATTTTGATTAGTTGAAGTATTGTGTGAATTATCCTTGTACAACTATTTGGTGTAGATGTTAGATTATGTGGAGTTTGATTGATATGTGTTGGAAATGTGTAATATCAAGTTTGACTCAAAATCTATTTTGGTAAAACCACAATCTCGGATTATTTGACCGTTGGATCGCCTTCCAATTTGGACTGTTGTCTCGCAACCCATGTCTTAACATTCTGACCGTTGGGATTTGTATATTAACATCTTTAGCATGAAATATCACCTTTTCACAGAAAAGTGAAATATGTTGGAGCAGGGATTTGCCAAGAACTCGTCCAGGCAAGCAAAATTTGTCTTGAGCGAGTCTTGCAGGTTGCAAATATGACCAGTAGCGAGAAAGAATACATTTTTCACTCTTCTTCTTCCCCAAAACCATCCTCCAAGCCCTAACCCTCCTCCTTCACCACCCACGACCACCAGTGATCGATGAGTCGTCGTCGCTTGCCATCAAATCACTGCAAGGAGAGGAACACTTTAATCTGAGCGGAATCTCTAAAACTCAACTCAAGGATTCGATAGAGAACCTTCGACCCTCCAAAACTCAACATTTTTGAATGACCAGGTTGTGTCTCTCCTTGACTCAATTTTCATATATTTTTACATGTTTAGCATATACATGAGTTTTGAAAGCATGCTAGAATGGGGTTTTCTAGTTTGGACTAAGGGTAGGTGTCTTTTAGGCTCTTACTCACAAAAGGACCTTAAGGTTGGGTACCTTAGTCTCTTTTTCTAGGTAGGAACTGAGATTGATTGTGACTACTTGTAAGAATTCAAAGTGCATAGCGAAAATCTAATTCAGATTGAATTTGATAACTAGAGTAGCTTCTCTAGAGATAGAGAGTGAACCAGTATAAAAATTGGTGTACTTCTCTTGATCTTATATCTCTCTCATTGTATTCTTGATCAATTTGCTGGGTTTAAAGAAAATTTCTTTTTGAAAATAACTTCAACAAAAGGATATTGTGTACATGTGATTGATTAGATATTGATTTCAAAACCAATTCAACCACCCTCTTGGTTTGTGAGTTCCATCATCTTTTTCAATTTCTAGAGAAGCTACTCCAGTTATCTAATTTAACTTGAATTAGATTTCCACTATGCTCTTTGAGTTCTTAGAAGCAATCACAATCAATCTTAGTTCCTACCCAAAAAAAGAGACTAAGGCACCCAACCCTAGGGTCCTTTGTGAATGAAAGCCTAAAAGACACCTACCCTTAGCCCAAACTAGAAAATCCTACTCTAGCATACTTTCAGAAACTCATGTATATGCTAAACATGTAAAAATATATGAAAACTGAGTCAATGAGAGACACAACCTAGTCATTCAAATGCAAGAACCAATGCTTGATTGAATGGATCTCTTCTTGATCTCACAAGATGTTAAAACTCACTTTAACCATGAACGCTTTAGCAACAAGACTAGAATGTGAGTTGTAAAAACTTATTCTAAAACACTCATTCTAATTCATTGAAAGTGAGAACACAAGGTGGGTATTTATAGAGAAAATAGTTATAACCGCCCTTAATCGATTAAATTGTCAATGCAATCGATTATCTCGAAGAAGTAATCAATTAGATTCTTATTTTAATTGATTAAAGTGCTCTTCCCAACACCTAGAAAACTTTCAAGAACAATGTAATAGATTAAAGTGTTCTTGATCACTTTTGGGAACACTTTCAAGAACAAAATAATTGATTACGATCACCTTGTAATCGATTAAAGCAGAGACTCATGAAAATCAGACACGGTTTCAATTGAATTGTGTAATCGATTACATATAACTGGTAATCGATTAAATCAGAACGAGGGTCTCTCTGCAAGCTTCTCAAAAGACTTGTGTAATCGATTACGGATAGTCTGGTAATTGATTAAAAGAAAGAGTTTATGCAGTGAAGAAGTTTCTAACTTTAGAAACAATCCTCCTATCTCTGCATGATGTTGCATGATGTATATATGGATAGATTAAGACTAAGATGCAACATTTAATACAAATGCCACTCAAAGATTTGGGCATGTAAAAAGATAAAATTCTTCAAACTTCAAAGTTTAATCTTCATGTTGCTCGTCTTATCTCTCAGAATATAATATGAGGCTAAGGCATAAATGGAAAGGGATGCCTTTCAACATATTGAGCTTAATAGTTGCCGTAGGATGAAAGACATTAATGATATCCAAGCTAAGAAATGTAAACTTAATGTCAAATCCCATGATAGCCATGGTTAATGAAGAAGTTGTATGTGATCTTACTCTATGATAATTATATGATATTTATAATGACATATTGCATGTTTTAACACTCATTGAGACCATGTATCATTAGTTTAGTGTTTAGGTTCCATAATGAACAAGTTTGAAGATGGGCAATATGAAGCCTTAAAGACATTATATTTTGTTATCAATGTCTTTTAGATTAGTGTCTTTGGAAGATTTGAGTAGATACATATTTATCTATATGTTTTGAATTAGAATTCCAAATGTGGGGTCACCTCTCTTTTGCATATGATGTAATTAATTAAGGATATCATTTGTATCTCATGTTACTTTGATAAAAAAAAACGTAACGTTTAGGGTAATACCTATTAGGGTGTTACATTCTACTTGTTGTTCTCCTACCCTTGAGTCTAGCTTGGCCTCGACACCATGGTTTATTGTAAAAAAGGTACATGCCACTTGCCTTACTCTTGACTCAACCACCTTTATACCACTAACTATCTTCAGATTTTCCAAATAGACTCAACGAGTAGTTTCTTGGTCAACTTTCACTATAACTATCTTTCCCTTTGAACTCAAGAACTTCATTGCTAAATGAGGTGTCAAGATGACTGCACCAAGCTCGTTTAATGCTAGTTGCCTGATCATGACGCTTTAATGTCAAGTGAACAATTTAGCCTAATTTATTATCTCTTTCAATCTATCATTTTCAATATCTTTAATTCTAACTTGAATTTCAATATGTTTTTAAAAGAAATTATTAATAATTAAAAAAACTCTATGTTGGGCAAAACTAACTTAAAAGCTAACTATAAGTTGGAAAGCGAATGAGTAGCTAAAAACTTGTAACTGGTAGCTAAAAGATGTTAAACTAACTTATATAATTCATAAGTGTTTGGTAAAATAATATGTTTAAGTAATTGAAAAATAAAGTTAATTGATGTAAGTGTGTAATGGTTAAACCAATAATAAGATATCACACTTTCATAAAGTTAATTGGTGTAATGGTTAAAATATCTTGAAGTATAACATTAAAAATAAAAAAAAATAAAGTGAATAGAGTAATAATTAAAATAAATAATTTAAATTAACATATTTAGATATAGTAATAAAATAAAATAAATCTATCATCTATCATCTAACAATATCAATATCTTTAAAATACATAATTTAATATTAACATATTTAGATATAACAATAAAATAAAATAAACGTATCATATAAAAATATCAATATCTTTAGTAAAAAAAACAATATCAATTTCTTGAACTATAAGTTTGGGATAATAAAATAAAATAAATAGAATAATGGTTAAAATAAATAGTGTAATATAAAAATCCAAATAATAATAATAAAAAACATATTATCTATCATTATCAATATCTTATATAATAAAAAGCAAAAAAAAATGAGAAAATCCTATCTTATTCTGTAAAAAAAAAATCCTACCTTATGAGTGGAATAAGAGAAAAAAGTATAATAGAATCTTAGCTTATATGAAAAAGATTAAAAATGAAAACTATAATAAATATTTAAGGGGAAAAAAGAATAGATGGAGCAAGCTATATAAGATAGAAACCAACATTTTAAAAAAAGTGCTATTTGCTGAAAAAAAATACAAAATGTGCTACTTTATTTATATATAGATCAATTACTTTAACTATATATATTTTTACTTTCAATTATTATATAATTAAAATAATAATAAAAAATAAAATAAACCTATTACTAACAATATCAATATCTTGAAATATAAGTTGAAATCATAAAATAAATATCATAAATAGTACAATGGTAAAACTAAATAGTGCAATACAAAAATAACCCACA